>JBBPBX010014133.1:0-10452 GCA_038048925.1 Garcialebias charrua
CCTCAAAAGACTCCAAACTTGGAGGAGGAAAATATATTTCCCGCTCCAAACCTGTCGAAGTTGTCAGGTTACATCGGCCCTCAATTAACCATGAGCAGGGTAACTTGGGAGCACATCAGCAAGGAGGCCTTCCCAATCTGGTTGACCCCCAGGGGTTAATAACCTCTGTGTCACCAGAAGGGGCAATACAACCACTTAGTCCAGGAACTGTCAAAAGCCTCAGCTTGTTGGCTGAAAAGAACAGGTTGATGGCATCAGGCTTGCCAAAAAATGTTGTATTGACCATACAGAATGCCCGTGATGGTTCAACACAATCTTTATATGCACAAAAGTGGTGCATTTTTTAAGCCTGGTGCTCAGAAAGAAATATTATTTCTTATGGATGCGACTTGGCTCAACTCCTGACTTTCCTTCAGGATTTACTGGAAAAAGGTTGTTCTTATTCAACGATTAAAGGTTTCCTATCAGCGATTTCAGCCTGTCACGAAGGCTGGGAAACACAAGACACACGGAGCACATCCAATCATAAAAAGATTTATGAGAGGTGTCCTTCGGACTAAACCACATAGCAGTACCCTGACCCCTTGTTGGGGTCTTGGCCTGGTCCTGGGGGCTCTTTGTGGCCCTCCATTAGAACCACTGAGCGAGGTTAAGATAGATTTACTATCTTATAAAACTGCTCTACTCCTGGCACTTTGCTCGGCGAAACGCGTGGGTGACCTCCATGCATTGTCTGTGCATCCAATGTGTACCAGATTCGCCCCTGACGAGTCAAAGGTCACACTAAGGCCTAATCCCGCATACACTCCCAAGGTCTTGACTCTGAACCATAGGAATCTAGTATTTGATATTTCCTCCTTTCCACCTGCCCCTGTCCTCACTCAGGAAAAGGAAAGGCTACAGGCTCTCTGCCCAGTGAGGGATTTACGCACCTACATGCAGAGAACAGCTGAATGGAGGAAAACAAACCAACTGTTCGTCTGCTTTGCAGCACCTGCTACCGGGAGAGCCTTATCAAAACAACGCCTCTCACATTGGTTGACTGAGGCCATTAAAAGGGCCTACAGTAGCAAAGGTCAACAGGTACCCTCTGGAGTGCATGCTTAATCCACTAGGGGCTTGGCCACTTCCTGGTCATTATTTAAGGGTGTGCCAGTCGCAGACATCTGTGCTACTGCGAATTGGAGCTCATTAAATACTTTTGCAAAGCATTACAGTTTGGATGTTACTACAGCTGACGTCTCTCAGGCTGTCCTTTCTAACACACAGTAGAGAGTAGCCTTGAGATGCCTGTTGGTCAAAGGCAGACGGTCAATCTAGCATGCATTTTACTGAGCATTTCAAGGGCGTGAATGGATTACATTCCCATAGCAAGTATGTTGCACTGAGAGACCAGACTGAAAGGGAACTGAAAGTTATGCATCATAACTCATGTTCCCTGAAGGAAGGGAACGAGGTGCAACATAGCTGGCCCTTTTCAATGATGAAAGCTTGGTGAAGTGCAACTTTGGAGAAAGATGGAGGGCGCAAGCCGCTTAAGTACCCAGAGGGCGGGGCCTCTGGCGCGGTGGTGACGCCCCTAGCCGTAAAGGCTTGAGTATATTCCTTCAGGTAATTGCGCGGGGGTGCAATTCCCATAGCAAGTATGTTGCACCTCGTTCCCTTTATTTTTTTTTTATTTTTTTTATTTATTTATTTATTCATTTTACATTTTGTAAAGAAAAACATTTTTTACATTGTAACAATACAATGAAAGAAGACAAGAAAAACGTAAAATGAAAGGAGACAGGGAGAAGAAAAAAATCTTATTATACCTGCCCCTTTTTTCTATAATGATAACAACAAAAAAAAGCGAGATCAATAAAATAACTCAATCAAATATACAAATTTCCAAGGCACTCAACAGTGATACAAAATGTAAACTATTTACAGAATTTGAATACACATTTGCAATTTGGCGATTTGAGTATTTAGTATTTAATTAACATATTTGCTTTGATAATTTTTTTAAAGACTATAATGGATGTTGTAGATTTAATTACATTTTCTAAACTATTCCACAAGTCAACACCTGGTGTGTTCACCCCTTCAACGTTCACCTCGTTCCCTTCCTTAAGGGAACATGAGTTATGGTGCATAACTTTCAGTTTTATAACATAGTACAACGCCAAAGATGTTGCAAGTTCTGATGGAGCATGCAGTCGGCATGCTGAATGCAGGCATCTCCACCAGGGCTGTTGCTGTTGTTAATGTTAATTTCTCCAATATAAGACATCTCCAAAGGAGTTTAGAAATATGTTCAGTACATCCAACTGACCTCACAACCACTAACCATGTGTTACCACACCAGTCCAGAACCACATCCAGCATCTTCACCTCTAAGATCATCTGAGTCCAGTTACCCAGACAGCTGCTGCAGCAGTCGGTTTGCATAACCAAAGAATTTATCCACAAACTGTCAGACACTGTATCTGAGAAGCTCATCTTCAGGCCTTGGCTGCAGGATGCAGCTGACTGCAGTTGGTTGTTGTAACGGACTTGAGTGGGCAAATGTTCACATTTTATAGTATATGGGACATTGGGGATGTTTTCACTTTACAGATGAATACAGTAAAATCATTATTCAAGTTGTTGTCTGTTACACAAATCAAAGATCAGTAAAATTAATGTTGCTTCGGTGTGTAACTTCTCCAAAACATTGTTGGACTCAATAGTTTTCTCTGGCCGCCTGCCCAACCTGTCCAGTGACAACATGTTTAGCCGTATCTCAGCTTTCAACCACTGGGCATACAAGTAGTGCTCTGAAAACAACGTAGAATTTGTAGATAATTGGAGTGTATTTTGGGGAAAATCTGGTCTGGTGCAGAGAGATGGAATCCATCCCATACACACATATGTACAGGGAACCCCCGACCTACGACTCCACCGACCTGCGAACCACGGGACCTACGAACGAGCCAAAGTAGAAGAATGCCATCGACGTACGGCAGAAAATACGTGACCTACGAACGAGCCCCATTACAAGTATATAATCGAGCTACGGCGTAACTGCGTCACACACGGCAATCGGCGAGGTGGGGGAGGGGATTGCCCCTTGGCTGTTGTTAGTTGGGCATGGGCGTGACACTGCGCATGACAGTGGAAAAGTAAATGCTCCCAACATTCATTGTTGAGCAATGGCTAAGCAGTTCCATCAGATGCAGGTTTGATCATGAGAAAAACATCTGTCTACCTACACTTCAGTCAAAGTAAGGCAATTTTGTTTCATTTTTCTGCTGCTTCTAGCTTTTTCTGAGTTCATGGACTTCTTTCTCATGCACATGGACACTCATCAACGCACTGGTTTCAAAAACATGATGGTTGCAACATGTTTCTGATAGATGTGATGCTGCTGATGGATTTATGGATTCATGTGTGATTGTTGACATCATTTTGCTGATGTGAGTCCCTGATTTGCTGCTGTTCTGATGTTAAAAGCTGCACTTTGAGAAGTGTTCATGTGTGATTGTTGACATCATTTTGCTGATGTGATTTCCAGCTGATTTCCTGCAGTTCTGATGTGAAGTTACTGATGTACAGTTACTGTGTGTGTTTATGGATGCATGTGTGGTGTAATGGTTTAGATAAGTGTTTGTAAATAAAGTTCTGTGCATGTTTATGGCCCAGTATGTCAGTCTCATGCTGTTAAATGTGTGCGCGGCGCACCGTTAGCGGTATTTCCGCGACCTACGAACGGAATAACGACCTACGAACGGGACGCAATTTTCACCCCCTACCTACGACAGGATCGAGCTGCGAACGGTTCTTAGGTCCCGAACTCGTTCGTAGGTCGGGGGTTACCTGTATATATATATATATATATATACAGTATATACATATGTATATTTATATTGTGCGTGTGCGGTGTGTGTGTGTGTGTGTGTGTGTGTGTGTGTGTGTGTAATGGCAGCAGCCATCTTTGATCTTGACTTGCAACTCTATTTTCTAAAGGAATCTTGCTTCCACCTTGATGTAGCCATTTACCAAAATGAAAGTTGGTACCTTACTTTATTTTTCAAGTTATACTAAAAGCATGCGTAAATGAATGAACACACCATATTTTAAATTCTCCCAACTTCATTCTGTGGTGAAGGACAGTAAAAAGCTGCATTTTAGATATCAAACACTTGCTTTAAAAAAAAGATGCATTAAGTGAAAACAATAGGAATCTGGTATTTGTAAACACCTTCATTCACCTCGAATAAATATGTAGCCTACAGTGTATTGAAATTTTTGTCAAGACTACTACATGTGCAAACATCAGTATAGTTTAAATGAACACACTTATGCTACTTTTGTTTTTTGCCCTCCATTTCTTTGCACTTTTTTTCGCATGTGTCTCTCAGGCCCGTTGGCATTTACATCCTTCATGTGCTGCTTCCTGGTGAGAAAGCTCTTTTCTGTTACCATCGCATGCAAAACGTGGCATTAGTCACTATAGCCTGCACTGACATGCTGGCAGTGTGAGGGAGATTAATGCCTGCTATGGACACTTTATTATTCTCTTCCTCCCTTTTTCTCATGTTTCCTCTCTCTTTCTGTCTTTCTGCTTCACCAACCGGTAACACAATTAATTGTCTGCTGTATGCCTATCTCACCTCTTTCCATTTCTTTTTTTATCTTTTTTTCTTTCCTCTCTCCCTCTTTTTCCTACAAGAGTGACAGGTGTAGAGAAGTGCATGATGTCTGGGATGATTCCAGCTGTGAACGTTTAAATGATTGTCTGTGTGAAGGTGTAGATGTTGTAGTGAGACACAGATACATGTCCCTGTGTGCATGCACACAGTAGCATCAGCTCTCAAAGTCCCACTGGTCAAGGCTGTTTCAAAGGTCAAAGGCAGAGTTTATAGGAATTACTCTATACAAAAGGAGCTGCAGCACAGTGGTCAGTCTCAGAGTCATCTAACTTGAGGCTTCAGGTTTGAGCCCATGTTGCATCAGGAAGGACATCCAGCATGAACCAATTTCCAAACGTTTTGTGCAAAGTTTGCTTGCTATGGTGACCTCTGAAGAAGGGAGCAGTCAAATAAATAACTACTGTATTAGGTATACAAACATCTTTTCTAGGTGTGAATTTTTTATTTTTTTTAATCTAGAGCATAGAATAATTCTGTCTTTTTTCTAACTGTATCTTGTCTTTAAAACAGGTGGTGCTGTCTATGTGAGATGCCACATAAAACGTGTTACTTAAAGGGGACCACAGATTCAAAATTCACTTTTTAATGTTTTTTTTTTACTCAACTTTGGGTATGTACTTCATAAAAAAACAGTCCTAAGGCCAAAGAAATGCACCCAGTGGTTTATTTACTCTAAGTAGATTTATTTGTCTGTGATAGAAACACTTCGTTCTCACTTCCTGCGGTTTGTGACGTCACAAACCGCAGCCACAACCCACACCAAACCTGAGTCCAGCCCCTCACCTGATTCCTGATTTCATCTCATCTTTTGTTTAAATGTTCTTAATTTCATGTGTACAGCACTTTGTTGCAGCTGTGGTTGTTTTAAATGGCTTTATAAATAAAGTATAATTGTTATTTTTACGTTTTAGTTCAATTTTTAGCGATCGCTCCCAACGCGCAGCCGGCAGAAATAAAACGAGCAGACCGCCGGCGAAGGGACCATCTGCGTGCAGGAACTGCTGGGAGCTGCTGACTTTTGAGGCCCGTGGGGTCCGGTCAGAGGTTGCCTCATACAGATAAATTAACTGGAAACACTCGGTGAACTTTGTGTGTGTGTGGACTGAAGCAGCGATCGCTCCCAAAAGCGCCGCATGCAACGAGCGGTTAACTGGCGGTGTGCCGGAGGAGGAAGAGCTATCATTAGCCTCGGAGGTGGGCTAATGCTAAAAGGAGCTGCAAATGGCGGCGCGCGCAGACGGCTTTCGGTAAGTTATCTTAAGCTAGCACTAACAGTAAGTCAAATGAGTAATTAAAAAAGAGCTAATTTTAAAACAACAACATATTAGAGATACTGGCTGTTTCAGAGGGCGGAGTTAATGGAAACATATTTTTGAAGGGCGTGGCATTCATAGCTCATTATCATAAACCGGTCGTTTAGAACGGAAGTAAGAAAATGCATAACTATCCATCCATCCATCCATTTTCTTCCGCTTATCCGGGGTCGGGTCGCGGGGGTAGCAGCCTAAGTAGGGAGGCCCAGACTTCCCTCTCCCCAGCCACTTGGAGCAGCTCCTCTGGGGGAATCCCAAGGCGTTCCCAGGCCAGCCGAGAAACATAGTCCCTCCAGCGTATCCTGGGTCTTCCTCTGGGTCTCCTCCCGGTGGGACATGCCCGGAACACCTCACCAGGGAGGCGTCCAGGAGGCATCCTAACCAGATGCCCGAGCCACCTCAACTGGCTCCTCTCGATGTGGAGAAGCAGCGGCTCTACTCCGAGTCCCTCCCGGATGACCGAGCTTCTCACCCTATCTCTAAGGGAGAGTCCAGCCACCCTGCGGAGAAAACTCATTTCAGCCGCTTGTATCCGAGATCTTGTTCTTTCGGTCATAACCCAAAGCTCATGACCATAGATGAGGGTGGGAACGTAGATCGATCGGTAAATTGAGAGCTTTGCCTTTTGACTCAGCTCTCTCTTCACCACGACAGACCGGTACAGCGCCCGCTTCACTGCGGACGCTGCACCTATCCGCCTATCGATCTCACGCTCCAGTTTTCCCTCATTCGTGAACAAGATCCCGAGATACTTAAACTCCTCCACTTGGGTAAGGACCTCCTCCCCGACCCGGAGAGGGCACGCTACCCTTTTCCGGCTCAAGACCATGGCCTCGGATTTGGAGGAACTGATCCTCATCCCGGCCGCATCACATTCAGCTGCAAACCGCTCCAGCGAAAGCTGTAGATCACGAGCTGATGAAGCCAATAGGACCACATCATCTGCAAAAAACAGAGAAGCGATTCTAAGGCCACCAAAACGGATCCTCTCAACACCTTGGCTGCGCCTAGAAATTCTGTCCATAAAAGTTATAAACAGAATCGGTGACAAAGGGCAACCTTGGCGGAGTCCAACTCTCACCGGAAACGAGCCTGACTTACTGCCAGCGATGCGGACCAAGCTCTGACACCGGTCGTACAGGGACCTAACAGCCCATATCAAAGGGCCTGGTACCCCATACTCCCGGAGTACCCGCCACAGAACCCCCCGAGGGACGCGGTCGAATGCCTTTTCCAAGTCTACAAAGCACATGTAAACTGGTTGGGCAAACTCCCACGCACCCTCCAGGACCCTGTTGAGGGTGTAGAGCTGGTCTAGTGTTCCACGACCAGGACGAAAACCACACTGCTCCTCCTGAATCCGAGGTTCGACTATCCGACGGACCCTCCTCTCCAGAACCCCTGAATAGACCTTACCAGGGAGGCTTAAGAGTGTGATCCCTCTATAGTTGGAACACACCCTACGGTCCCCCTTTTTGAATAGGGGAACCACCACCCCAGTCTGCCAATCCAAGGGAACTGCCCCCGATGTCCACGCGATATTGCAGAGTCGCGTAAGCCAACACAACCCCACAACATCCAGAGCCCTAAGGAACTCAGGACGAATCTCATCCACCCCCGGAGCCTTGCCACCGCGGAGCTTTTTAACCACCTTGGCGACCTCAGCACCAGAGATTGGAGAGCCCGACCCAAAGTCCCCAGGCTCCGCTTCCTCAGTGGAAGACGTGCCAGTAGGATTGAGGAGGTCTTCGAAGTATTCCGCCCACCGACTCACAACATCCCGAGTTGAGGTCAACAGCACGCCATCCCCACCATAAATGGTGTTGGTCGCGTACCGCTTTCCCCCCCTGAGACGCCGGATGGTGGACCAGAATCGCCTCGAAGCCGTACGGAAGTCATTCTCCATGGCCTCTCCGAACTCCTCCCACGCCCGAGTTTTTGCCTCAGCAACCACCCGAGCCGCATGCCGCTTGGACTGCCGGTACCTATCTGCTGCTTCCGGGGTCCCACAGGCCAAAAAGGCCCAATAGGACTCCTTCTTCAGCTTGACAGCATCCCTCACCGCCGGTGTCCACCACCGGGTTCGAGGGTTGCCACCACGACAGGCACCAACAACCTTGCGGCCACAACTCCGATAAGCTGCCTCGACAATAGAGGCGCGAAACATGGCCCACTCGGGCTCAATGTCCCCCGCCTCCCTCGGAACGTGTTCAAAGCTCTCCCGGAGGTGGGAGTTAAAGCTCCGTCTTACGGGAGACTCTGCCAGACGTTCCCAGCAGACCCTCACAATACGTTTGGGTCTGCCAGGTCTGACCGGCATCCTCCCCCACCATCGGAGCCAACTCACCACCAGGTAGTGGTCAGTTGACAGCTCCGCCCCTCTCTTCACCCGAGTGTCCAGGACATGCGGCCGCAGATCAGATGAGACGACAACAAAGTCGATCATTGAACTACGACCTAGGGTGTCCTGGTGCCAAGAGCACATATGGACACCCTTATGCCTGAACATGGTGTTCGTTATGGACAATCCATGACGAGCACAGAAGTCCAACAACAGAACACCACTCGGGTTCAGATCAGGGGGGCCGTTCCTCCCAACCACACCCCTCCAGGTCTCACTGTCATTGCCCACGTGAGCGTTGAAGTCCCCCAGCAGAACAAGGGAGTCCCCAGGAGGCGCACCCTCCAATACCCCCTCCAAGGACTCCAAAAAGGGTGGGTAATCTGCGCTGCCGTTTGGCGCATAGGCACAAACAACAGTCAGAGCCCGTCCCCCCACACGTAGGCGAAGGGAGGCTACCCTCTCGTTCACCGGGGTGAACCCCAACGTACAGGCACCAAGATGGGGGGCAACAAGTATGCCCACTCCTGCTCGGCGCCTCTCACCAGGGGCAACTCCAGAGTGGAAGAGTGTCCAACCCCTCTCAAGGAAACTGGTTCCAGAGCCAGAGCCATGCGTTGAGGTGAGTCCGACTATTTCTAGCCGGAACCTCTCAACCTCACACACTAGCTCAGGCTCCTTCCCCACCAGAGAGGTGACATTCCATGTCCCAATGGCCAGCTTCTGTAGCCGAGGATCAGACCGCCAGGGTCCCCGCCCTCGGCCACCACCCATTCCACAATGCACCCGACCCCTTTGGCCCCTCCCACAGGTGGTGAGCCCATGGGAAGGGGGACCCACGTCTCCTCTTCGGGCTGTGCCCGGCCGAGCTCCATGGGTGAAAGCCCGGCCACCAGGCGCTCGCCAACGTGCCCCTCCTCCGGGCCTGGCTCCAGAGTGGGGCCCCGGTGACCCGCGTCCGGGCGAGGGAACATTGTTTCCATTTATATTATTCATCATAAGGGGTCTTGTGGGCTGCGCTTTGTCTCGTCCCTCACCTAGGACCTGTCTGCCTTGGGTGACCCTACTAGGGGCATAAAGCCCCTGACAGCATAGCTCCTAGGATCATTGGGACACTCAAACCCCTCCACCACGGTAAGGTGGCAGCCCAGGGAGGGGCATAACTAGAAAGGGGATATTTTATTATCTAAGAATTATTTTGTGCATTAAATTGAATGAATATGGTCTGGATAGCCCACAGAAATACCATAAAAATAAAAATAAACAATATGTGGTCTCCTTTAAGGTTAAATAAGGCATCACTGGTGGATTTTTTTTATAAAGTTTGAGTGGGAAAAAAATGTAAACTTATTTATTTGGAAATCCTATTTATTTATTTATTGATTTGTTTGTTTGTTTTGTTGGTTGTTTTGTTGGTTGGTTGTTAGTAACCATAGCCTGCTCACAAGACATGCTCAAATGTACAAAAGCTAAATAATATTAGAAGAAAACAAAGTATTTCTTTCTTCTAATTTTATTAAAACTTTTTTTTTTCTTGGAGTAAAGTTTATGTGCCTCATTAGAAGATAAAATCTAAAAATTGTTGGCATTCACATTAAACACTACTAAAAACGATCACACTTAAAAGACTGCCATATTACATCACAGGCGCATCTAAAAAAAATAATATCCTGAAAATGTTTGTTTTTTTGTAAATGTCTTCAGAAAGTGAAACTCATATATTCATTAAATACAGAGTGAAATGTTTCAAGCCTTTGTTTATTACAATTTTTAAGGTTAGGGCTTACAAATATGTTATGGCTTACAAATAATGAAAAGAAATCAGTGCCTCAGATAATTGGAATACTGTATTGTGAAAAGGTTCAATGTTGTAAACTCCTGGTGTCTCATCCTAATCAGCTGATTAACTCCTAGACATGAGATACAATTGCCTCATTCCTCAAATACAGCCACTCCTGAACCAGAGACAAAATCAGAACCGTCTTACCTGGTGAAGGAGACAAAAGTCTCCCACAGACTCAAGCGTCCTGTGAGCCGAGCAGAAACTGCGTGCACTGTCCGCAGATGTTTGAGAATTTTACCTTCGGGACAAATTAAGTTTGCTGATCGGTCATTTGCTAAC
>JBBPBX010014133.1:10608-36867 GCA_038048925.1 Garcialebias charrua
TTTTATAGGTTGTTAATAAAAAGTTATTGTAAAAATAAAAGATAAATAAAAACAGGGAGCACTTGCCCTGCAGTCCACACATCAGACCACCAGGGAATCTCCAGACCCTTCCGCAGCCATGCTGGACCTGATTTTAATTATCTTGTAACAAATTCCTTAATTTCTCACAATTTCAGTGAATGAGGAGGAAGAGATTGCTTGCCGCTTGAAAAAAAAAGGAAAAAGCCAGATCATGGATGAAGAAGGGAAATTTAATACATTGGTGTGGCATACAAAACAGTCCGTCGCCAGGCAGTTTATTGTGTGACACAGAGTACGCGTATGCAGTCGTAAAAAGTTATCTTTGCACGGACATGCCTTGAGGGCGTCCACATTGAGTATAATCCTGTATGTGTGGATCACCACGAACTGAGGTCTGAAGGACTAGACTGTTGCTCAGTGGTCCAATGTCCTCTTTTCAGATTAAAGAATATTTTGCACTTCATTTGGAAATCAAGGTCCCAGAATTTGGGGGAAGAGTGGAGAGGCCCAAAATCCATGTTGTTTGAAGTCCAGACTGAAATTTCCACAGTCAGTGATGATTTCCTGCTGTCGGTCCACTGTGTTTCGGAAGTCCACAGTCAACGCAGCATCTACCAGGACATTTTAGAGACTATGCTTTCTTCTGCTGATGAGCTTTATGGAGATGCTTAAATGCTGGAGATGATTTAATTTTCCAGCAGGACTTGGCTCCTGCCCATACAGCCAAAGGCACCAAAAGCTGGCTGTGTAATTTTTTAATTTTCTGAGACACTGAATTGTGGTCTTTCATTATTTGTAAGTCATAATCATCAATAAATTGATGATAATAATAATATAATTGATGATTGTTACAAGAAATAAGGGTGTGAAATATGTCACTATATGTGTAATTAATTTATCTATTAAGAGTTTCACTTTCTGAAAAGATTGTCAAAAAAATTCTCACATTATTCAAATTTTTGAGACATCTATATGTCAGTCATCATTAGACTCCTTAGCTTTCAATTCTTTATAAAAAAATTTAAACAAGTTTTATATTACCTGTTCTTTTTTTAATGTTCATATTTTAATTGTGCCAACCAGACATTATTCTAAAGTAGAGACTGATTCCGTTCAGTTTCCAACACTAAATGTTTGATGACAGACAACTTAACGAAAACAGGGTTAATTTAACTGCATAGGTGGTAGGGGGTTCTTAGTAATGTGCTACAAGTATACTTGCAAGGATACAAAAGCTAGGAACAGTCGGAACAAGTCAAATATTTCTCACTGTGGAAGACCTCTTAATTAAGTCATTAGGAAAATGTGTCAGCTTGTTAAAAAAAAAACGTGAGTGTGGTTTGCCATTTGTCAGCTTCTCCCAGGTCTGGAAATATAAAAATAAATGTTAAGGATAAATTATTAATTGTGTTTCACATATATTATATCAAGTTGCTTGTTGGAGAGACATGCATAAAAAAAGAAAAATAAGCATAAAAAAATAAAACAAACACTATCAGTTATGGTTGAATTTAACTGCTTTTATCACTGGGAGCTGTAGAACAGATGTTAGAATAAACAGAACATTCACATCCTTACACACTCCACCAATCAGAAAACATTTTCCTACCACACATACACACACACACACACACACACACACACAAAGACAAGAATAAAATAAATAAGTTAGACATGAAGAAAGAAAGAAAGCATCCTTTAAATGTTGACATTAGGTATACAGAGAAAAGTGCAGGCAATTAAACCAATCAATCTTTCTGTTGCTCTGGAGCTAACATCTGGTTCAGCGGTCCTAGTAGACCACTGTCTAGGGGTGGGGAATGGGGGCTTATGTCCGACACTTTGAGCTGTCCTTCACTGATCTTCCTCCCTCACACACTCTCAAACACTGGACTGAGTGAAAAACAATACTCAGGTACACACAGGTCCACGAGGACCTGATGTCAGCTGCTTCTGCTGTGCTGTTTCTTTTGTTATAAATAACAACAGGCCACCTGGAATCCTTCAGCATGTTACCACAGTTCTTTCATACATGTCTGAGTATAAGTGTGTATGTGCCTGTGTGTGTGTTTTTGCGTACAATGCAATGCCTTAATGATCCCCCAGGCTAGCCAGGCTGAGCCCAGGCTCAAAGCGGAGCGGAGCACCTTATCCTGGGCTAATGGGACAACAGAGGATTGCCTCTGTGTCTGTGACTGTGTGGGTGTGAGGCGTGTGCACATGTGAGCGCGTGCTGTGCATATAAGAATGCCATGTCTATGTGTGTCTGCGTGCTTCTGTTAATGGGACGGCAGAGGATTGGTTGGAGGACTGACTGGTGGCAGAGACGGATGGCCTGGGACAGAGACTGTGCTGACAACCAGTGAATATGGGGCAACGTTGCAGAAAGGTCAACGGTATACTCTCTCTCACACACACACACACACACACACACATACATACAATAATGTCAAGAGAGGAAAAATAGGGAAGGTGTATGTGTCTCCGCTGCATATGTGACTTTCAAAGTTTTGTTGTGTGTCTTCTGTTTAAAAATTTAAGAGTTTTGTCACACAAGGGAAGTCATATTTGCATCCAAGCCTTAATTCTTCATCACATTTTAAATTAATGAGAAGATTGAGGGATTTAATACATCCATCCATCCACCCAACTATTATATTTACCTGCTTCTTCCCTTTTGGGTCATGGAGGTCACTGGTGCCCATGTCCAGCAATCATTGTTTCAGAGGCGGGGGACACCCAGGACAAGTCTCCAGTCCATCACAGGGACACATAGAGACAAACGAGACAAACAACCATTCACTCTCTCACTCACAGCTCGAGACAATTTAGAGTTACCAATCAGCCTAACATGCATGTTTTTGGTCTGTGGGAGGAAACTAGATTCAAACTTGCAAACTCCATCCAGAAAGGACCCCGGCCAGGATTCAATCTGGTGACCTCTTTGCTGAGATGCAACAGCTCTACTAACTGCATCGCAGTGCCGCCCAGTTGAGTTATTATTATTGCAAAAATAGTTAAATCCATCAATCAATTCATCAATACCACGTTGTTAGGAGTAGGAATTACCAGCTAACATGTTGACAAAAAAACATTTTTTAGAGTATTAGCAAATAATATTGAAATATATATATGTGTCCTTCCACACAGTGTTGTTTTTGACAGCCATTTTGATATCAGTTTTAGTCATAGTCTTTTAGACTAAAATACTTCTTAGTTTTAGTCTGTTTTAGTCATTTCTATATTTAATGGTTTTAGTTCAGTTTAAATCGACAAAAACTTAAAAAATTTAAGTCTAGTTTTAGTCTTTAAAAAAAAAAAAAAAACATATTAGTCAGCTAAAAAAAGTTAATTTTGGGTTTAGTTCCTCTAAAGTATGTTGAACAAACAGGCAACACATAGGCAACATACAAAATGAAGGTAAAAAACAGAATATAGACATAAAAACGTCGCAGATAATAAATATAACGACCAACCTGTGTTGGTAAATGGCTGTTTGAACCATCTTTCTATACATACATTGTTCAAAGATTAGAGGAAATTTGACTTCCATCTAATTTCTGTGCAAAACGTTAGGTCTGAAATTGTTAAGTGTTTTTGAAATGTTATAAATAAACACTATAGATAACCAATTAAAACATAACACACTGCTGCCTGCATCGCTTCACACGTCCTCCACAGAACGACAGAAATATCTGCACTTAGTGAAAAAAGAGAGCCCCCCATTTAAATGAGATTGGGTCACGTCAAAGAGGATTACATCTGTGGGTGGATCAGGCCTCATTTGTCACAATATTATTTTCACTTTTGCAGGCATGACAGCCGATAAAAAAAGTTCAAGTCCACAATATTTGGGTTGTCAAGGCCAAAAAGAAAATGACACTGGGTAAAAAAAAAATGAATAAATGAAAAAGAAGGGAATTGTATAATTATAGTTCAGAAAGTCTATTTTTTTATTTTTTGCTCGTTATTCTATTGCACAATTCATAATCCAAATCAAAATAATAATAAATGGAGCACTGAGTTTGTCACTGAAGATTATAGAATTTATCTGACAATACTTTATGCAGTTATTATAAATCAAGTCAGCTGTTTTGTCGACCAGTCATCATCTCGAAGGGAGAGGTAGTTTTTATTTTAATCACGATGGTTACTGAACAACACGATAAAAATCCACTTTTTGGATGAGTTTTGTACCTGCATGTGACAAACGCTGAAATAACTTCATTTATTTACTCTCTGAAGAAAAAGAACGGCTTTTTCTCCGGTGAGTGTGCTTGTGAGTCACGGCTGAGTTCTTAACTCAAGTAGTCATGGGAGTTGTAGTTCTTTCCCTCTGACCTATCACAGTGTCTCTACACAGCCCCGACAACCAATCACAGAACTTGTAGTCGTCATGGGAGTTGTAGTTCTTTCCCTCTGACCTATCACAGTGTGTCTCTACAGCCCCGACAACCAATCACAATACATAAACAAACGCCACGGCCATTTTGAACAGAAAGTAGCTATCAGTTAGCAAAAGTTTCCGGACTTTTCAACACATAAAAACGCTTATAAACAGAGCAGTAAAATTCTGAAATATAGCAAATCACTTTCTACAGTTACACTAAGATCAACGCTCAGCAACACAGCGATTCAACTGTCGAAAACAATGACGGACTCTCTCGGAACCGTTCGGTCCACAGCAGATCCTGGACACACCAAACCACTGAGCAGAAAAAGTTTCTGACAGCATATGCTTGTTTACCCGCTTCAAATGCAATAACTACACAACACAGCACTTCCTCGCAGTTTTATAAATGAGCTTATTAGGCAAAAAGTTGACGCGGAGGTCAAACGTGAATGCGCTATTCTGTGACAAGTCAGCAGTGAGTCCAAACAGAACCAGAACCTGACCCACACACACAGCAGCGACAATTTTATGACCCAAACAGCTTCAAACAAGGACAGGATTTATAAAAAAAATACATACATTCGGTTCTTCTCTTCTCACAGTTGGGCTGAATACAAAATAAGTCCATAAATCTTTTCTGGGCTGGCGGCCGGCCACCGACCGACCGAGCCCCTTCGTGCAACATGCTGCTGCAGGATCTTCCATGGTCCAGTTTGAAAAGGAAATCACAGGTGAGCGGCGCGCAGCGCGTGGCCATGCTGCATCAACACCGCGGTGGTGGGCGTGACCAAACAGCTGACTTTCCGACACAGAATATAATTATGGGCACTTGGGCAGAAATATAAATTATTGATTGAACGAAACATTTTCGTTCAGTCTCGTCTCGTCTAACGAAAACTCACACACATTTCGTCACGTTTTAATCATTAAAGAGCAATGATTATTTAGTTACCGTTTCGTTATTGTCATGAAAAAAGGGGGCGTTAACGAAAAATTTACGTCAGCGTTACGTCAACGAAAACAACACTGCTTCCACAGCATCACAAGCCTAAAAAGCCTGAACCTGACGGAAACTTCAAAATTAGCCTAACGGTACCAGTTAACGTGAACAGCTAAACATCAACGCTGATTTCTTCAGTGATAACTACACTGAATAATTTGAAAGCTTTTGCTGCAATTACAAAAGAGGACCAGTCTCCTTCTTCTAAACAACACAAAGGACTGGCACAGCAGACTCTGAACATCGACTAGACTCTGGGGATTATCCAGTGTTCTTCAAGGATCAACACAAGTTGGAAAAACCAGAGAACCATCCTCTAAGGACTGAGGCAACAAAAGCCATAATTAAACCAATAAAAGCAAATTCTGAACATCTGATGGAAAGCCCTAGTGGAAGCCTTAACAAAACCACCATCCCTGTCGATTGGTTCCAGTAGATGTTTGAAGCCTCACCTGCTGGATACAAACTGGGATATGACTCTTGTAAAAAAAAAAAAAAAAATCACATTCATTTCATTTCAGGTGCTGACTTTTGTTGATCCACTGGTCCTGTATGTAATCACTTTAATTCTCTAACACAGAAAAAGGCAGGGGCCTTATACAAAGTAGTTAGGATATTTATCTCTTTGTTTATTTTATTTTATTTTTTAATGGTTGATGGTTTAGACCTGCATTAACTTATGTCCTGGTTGATTTAAACACAAGTGGACAGCCCTAAAAACAAATTTTCATTATACTAAGTTTGATCATGTGACATGATGGATAAAATATGAGTAAAGAGCAATAAAAATATAAGTGACTCCACAGAGCTCAGGGTCAATGCAAAGACACATTTTAAGTTGTTGAACTCCCCCACAGTAAAACTCTTGAAGACTCATTGCTGGGAACCATCGAATATTTACTACAAAACTTCACTGTACACAAAAGTTTTGTGAACAGTGCACATGCCGCATTTGATTTGATTTGATTTGATGTTTATTCATTCATTTTAAAAGCACAATACAAAACAGTTTCATCAGATACAAGAATACAAGTAGGATAAAATGAAAGGAGCAGAAAGAAGATGAAATCTTATTATATCTTTCCCTTATTTCACAGTTTGTTCAAACAATGATAACCTAACTTATTTTTTCTAACTGTAATACACAAACACACTAAGCTACATCATAAGTACAACATAAGTGTAATACACAAACACACTAAGCTACATCATATATAGTTTTTGAGCAAGTCCATTTTGACCTTTTTCTTAAATGTATACATTGATTTTGCATTTTTAACATCACTCTCCAGAACATTCCACAATCGAACTCCCTGAATTGAGGTAGACCGTCCCTTTAAGCTGGTTCTGAATTGTGGTTTGATGAATATCTCTGTCCCTTTGAGATTGTAATAACTTTGTCTTTTTATAAAAATTTCTTTGGATATTTAATGCAGAATAGACTAGAACTTCTTGCCCTGCACATGTGAATCTAAGTGCTCAAGCAGGCCTCATGCTGTTTTATAAAGTGTGGACACACTCCAGACATTTTTGAATTGAAAAAGCCCCCCATGAGGGAAGAGAAATGTCTTCGGCTTCAGAATAGAAGTCCATTTTTGTTTTTTGGGTCTTTTAATCTCTTTTTGTTTCATTATGACCTGGATGACTGGCAATCTTAATCTTCATAAAACAACGTAACAATCCCCTGATTAATTTTAACCATTAAACATCAGGTTATTCCGCTACAGTTTGTTAAGGCAAATTAGATCTGCAGGTGGCCCTTCAATTTGGAACAGAGAACTTTGTGTTCAGTTACAAAAAAATGGGTATAAAATGTCTCAAACCAGCTCTAAATGGTGGTCTGGTTAAAATAGGTCTCCAATCTTTTCTGAAAGCTCTCCCATATGTATTTAGCACCATTCAAGACCAATCAGATTACTAAAGATGTTAGTCATGGTGTTAATCTGGGTGGGGGTAGGATTGGGGAGTGGGGATTAATAAGAAATAAGTCTTATTATAAGTCTTTGATTTTAGGGAATGCCATGACCACAGTATAGAAATATCCAGTTGAGAGACAAACAACCAAGGTCTTTAAAAACCCTTGCATATTTGCAAAGGTTTTCATAAAAATAAACATTATTGGTTGGCTGTGGCTGAGTGGTTAGAGCAGTCGTCCTCCAATGCAAGAGTTGGGGTTTGATTCCACTAAAGGCTCCAGTATAGCTCTGTGTACGTCCATACAAGTGTCCGTACGTGCGTGCTGTACACAGACAGTTCAGCCCCACACCCTTGATTCCTTGATTCCTTGATTGAAAGAAAGAACTTGTAGGTTTAACGTAATATAATGGTGGAAATTGGTTGCACACATACATTTTGCTTTGGCAGCACCTTAAACAATTAAGTTAAATTAACACAAAATTTTCACATTGGAAAAAGATGAATATATTGTGTTGAAGAAATGTGATTGAAACACATTTTGATGAAATGATTTGAGCTTATGGAATACTTTAATCTGACACAATTGTCTCCCTTTATTCAACGTCAAAGTCAAGTCAAAGTCAACTTTATTGTCAGAACTGCAATATGTACAGGACATACACAGGATTGAAATTGCGTTTCTCTCAGTCCCTCGGTGCAACAGTAACCATTTAAACACTAAAACACTGAAACATTTAATAAACATAAGCATAAAATAGTAAAAGTGTAACACTGTCCTGAGTTTTTGCATAGTAGTATAAAAGTATGAAAATTTACACCAACACTAAAACACTAAACATTTAATGAACATAAGCATAAAATGAAATAATAAAAGTGTAATACTGTCCTGAGTTTTTGCATAGTAGTATAAAAAGTATAAAAAGTATATCTATAAAATAAACTGAAGGTTCTAGCATTGACATTTGCAAAGAGTGGCAAAGCAGCATATGAGTTAATGTACACAGTATATGTATGAGGTAGTTGATGTTGGTATAGAGGCAAAGTGGCATATGCAGTAAGGCACATAAGGCACATTGGGCATCCTTAAATAAGGCTAGTCAGAGAATACTGTATATGTATCAGCAGTAGTGTAGATATAAAAGTAGTGTAAATGTAAACAGTAGTAATAAATGTAAACAGTAGTAATAAATGTAAACAGTATTAATAAATGTAAACAGTGAATGTAAACAGTAGTATGACTATAGGCAGTAATGTAATACAAACATTAGTGCAAATATGAGAAGTAGTGCAAACTGAATGAGCACATGACCGAGAGTTTAGTGAATAACCCGTTTGATGACACAGAGTCCAGTGTTAAAATCTTTGTGTTGTGTGGTAATGTGTGAGAAAGTTTTTTGTGTTAAGGCAGTTCAAATGGGAGGGGAGGCAGAGCAGGCAGAGTGTTTAGCATCCTGACTGCCTGATGAACAGAGCTGTCTCTCAGTCTGCTGGTTCGAGCCTGGAGACTTCTCAGTCTCCTCCCTGATGGCAGCAGTCTGAAGCAGCTGTGTAGTGGGTGTGTGGGATCACCTGCCATGCAGAGGGCTTTCCGAGTGAGGCGGTTGCTGTGTAAGTCCTGCAGTGAGGGGAAGGAGGTGCCGACAATCTTCTCAGCTGGTCTCACGATGCGCTGGAGGCTCTTGCGGCAGGATGCAGTATTCCAACACTATTTAATAACCAGTGGTGGGCAAATGAACGCTAGGTAGCGCTAAAGCGCTAATCCGCTTACAGTGGACCTAAACTTTTTGTCAGCGTTTTTGTGAATTGACTAACTTTTATAATTCATAAGCGGATTTGTGCTATTTTTATTTAAAATGCAGTACCGCTAATAACTAATTATCTATCAGTAAAAACCAATAAACTTATTTACAAGCTCTTATGCTGCTTGTTTTACCTTTTTCCCCACCGTAAACAGCAGAGAGGAGGAAGGGTGTGAGGGGGAGGGGGGCAGAGCTGAGAACAGACTCGGATCTACCATGTAGGTAAATGCCTGGGGGTCCCATTTCAGCAGTGGCCCCGGCCCCGCCTCGCCCCGTGCAGTCACCTACATCACTAACATTGATCCTGCTTGTTAATGTACATTTAACATAAAAATAATTATAGTTACGATGAAAACGATCATTAAATACGCAATAAAAAACGGTCGATTTCTTTATCCCCCTACTAAAAATGGACTATTCCATCTTGACATCTTCCGGGTCACTCAGAGGTGAACTCGGGGGCTAATTCTGTGGCTACTGTTTGTGCTGGGTACTTGGATAAATCCGTAGAGAACCCCGCTGTTTCAAGCCAAATTAACGCGGCCGGAGGAGTTTATTGAGGGTTTTGTGTCGACCATTTGACGGTGAGTCGTTATTTTTATGTATTTTAGTTACTTTTCATTAAATCTGTTGACTACCTATAGACGCTAACGCTGTGTCTGCCTGTTGGTTGTGCTGGGTTACTAATGGATAAATCCGTAGAGAACCCCGCTGTTTCAAGCCAAATTAACGTGGCCGGATGATTTTATTGTGTGTTTTGTGTCGACCATTCGACGGCGAGTCGTTAGTTTCATGTATTTGGGTTACTTTTATGTATAAATGCGGTGGCGACACACCCGTGTATTTGAGATTTAAACGTGGTTTTAGGGATTAAAAGATCATTCTATTTTTTGTTAATTTCGTGGCCGAATAGAATATATGTACGTAAAGTATTAAATAAATCCTTTGATTTTTGTAATTTCATCCTTTTAGGATCATTTTTGTTACTTTTCAGTTGGCAGTGTAGTGCAAATATTGATAACGCTGCCGGCTATATATAAATATATATATATATATATATATATATATATATATATATATATATATATATATATATATATATATATATAATATAGAAATATATAAATAGCGGATTAGATTAGCTTCCCCTAATTTTCATAAGACATTTGTGCTTTTGAAATTGTGGACCTAAAAAAATTAATAAGCGTTTTAGAAATTGTGGAACTAATTTTTTAATTAGCGGTGCCCAGCTTTGTTAATAACTTTCACTTAAATACTACTTTTTTTAATTAAAAAAACTACACATTATCTTCATTTTAAATGTTAGTATTATATTCAAGTGTCAAAAACTAAATTTTATAAATGGTCTCCTAAACTGCATTGTTCTCTTCCAAGATGGTTTCCAGTAACCCTTAATCTTTAAGAACAAAATGACTATTTTCACTTACTTAATAATTAACTTTCTTAAAGGTCAAAGGCCACAATCTTTGAAAAACACAAAAAAATAATCTCAAGAAGGTCTGTATTGTCTAGATTAGATGAACATTTTACAACAGTTAACAATTCAGTGCAGCTGTTGGACTGACTTCATAATGCAGAAAAGTTACAATTAACATGTAAACAATTACTAGGATGATAACACTATCTTTTCTAAACATAAACAACATTGTCCATTTTACCTCTTAATAAAAATTAGCAGTTGCATTTCAAAAACCTTTATTTATGAACCAGAAACTATACACACAGAAATATTTAACCCTAATTTTTAAGCTTTATGTAATTTTATTAATAACAAATTCCCATTTACTTTTTAGATAATTTTAACACAAACCTATTAAATAAACCTTACGTTATGCATATTCATTCATGTAATAAAGCCTATTTATTTCAAATGCATAATCCTCAGGTTTATGTATTCAGAATTAATAAAATATACTGGTAATTACTCTAAATGAATAATATTGAGTGTATTTATTTCAAATACATGAAGTATATTGTTTTGATTTGCATAATAATCAGGTTACTCAAAATAAATAGCATATATTTAGGGGCCAAGATGGTGTAGAGGCAGGGCTTCCGACTTGGGACCTGAAGGACCCAGGTTCGAACCCCGGCCACTACACACCTTGGGGTGTCTGAGTGCACACCTATTTCCCCAGCTCCCCGGGCGCTTTCTATGGCTGCCCACTGCACCACCTGGTGGTGGTTGGGTTAAATGCAGAGACGACTTTCGTCTTGTATGGGAAACATACACAGATGACAAAAATGTGACATTATTATTTTAATTACATGTCATTTATGCATTTGTAATAAACTAAATTAATCAAAATGCATCCTTTCCATTCAGTACCAACAATCTTAATGATGCAATCAGATCTTGTTCATTCAACATCTTTATTAAACATCAAAAACTCACATTAAGGACTCAAAATTACAATATCAAAATTAAAGTTTCACTGGTGTATATTCACAAGACCATAGGTCCCATTTTGGCCATACTTTTACTTAAATATTAGAATATGCTGGTGAAGATTCTCAGTCGTCCAGGACATGATAAATCAAAAAGGCGTTCAATTCAAGATCAACTGGACTTTATTTGTAACAGAAGACGTTTCGCTTCTCATCCGAAAAGCTTTATCATATCATATCATATCATGATAAAGCTTTTCGGATGAGAAGCGAAACGTCTTCTGTTACAAATAAAGTCCAGTTGATCTTGAATTGAACGCCTTTTTGATAAATATTAGAAGGAAAAAAGACTTCACCTGTGTGGATTTGGTAGAAACTGAAGCACTTTTTAGAACAAATATTTGTAACACTTAACTAGACTGAATCTGGAAACAATTCATGAAAAAAATCTGGTTTGAGCTAGATGGTACAATATGTCCCGCTAAAACATTTTAGAAACTAACAATCTATGAACTCACATATGAACTATCCTACACAGCCACATTCACACATCACTTCCTGTTAAATGCTTCAACATCAAAAGAAAAAAAAAAGAACAACATCAAACAGGTATTTTCCTGACGCACCCTTCAAGAACTGTAAGGGATTATTTAAACAAACAGTCTGTATGACTGGGAAACTGACAAAAAATCAGGTAGCTGTGTAAGTGCATTATTGCCAGCCAAATCACTGGAGCAATTTGAGTTTCAGTGCCTGTACTTTTGGTGACAGCTTGGTTGAGTCCAGGTTCATCAGGATTTTCTGGTACACCTCGAATGTACGCATCAGGCTTTTTGGATAGCTCAAGTTGAGCGCATAGATCAGTCCATAAAACACCACGCACACATGGCTCTCACTCTGTAGGTTATGGAGGACTTCCACACCTTCCAGCACAACACCAACATCAGCAAAGCGTCCATTACCTGGACCATCAGGACCACGTCCCTCTGCTCGGACAGTGTATATGTCCATGGTCTTCTCCGCAATGTCTGCCTCAGCCTCTCTGGATTCAATATCATAGAATATAAAGAGAACTCTTAAGCCTCCCTGGTAAGGTCTATTCAGGGGTTCTGGAGAGGAGGGTCCGTCGGATAGTCGAACCTCGGATTCAGGAGGAGCAGTGTGGTTTTCGTCCTGGTCGTGGAACACTGGACCAGCTCTACACCCTCAGCAGGGTCCTGGAGGGTGCGTGGGAGTTTGCCCAACCAGTTTACATGTGTTTTGTGGACTTGGAGAAGGCATTCGACCGCGTCCCTCGGGGGGTTCTGTGGGGGGTACTCCGGGAGTATGGGGTACCAGGCCCTTTGATAAGGGCTGTTAGGTCCCTGTACGACCGGTGTCAGAGCTTGGTCCGCATTGCCGGCAGTAAGTCAGGCTCGTTTCCGGTGAGAGTTGGACTCCGCCAAGGTTGCCCTTTGTCACCGATTCTGTTCATAACTTTTATGGACAGAATTTCTAGGCGCAGCCAAGGTGTTGAGAGGATCCGTTTTGGTGACCTTAGAATCGCTTCTCTGTTTTTTGCAGATGATGTGGTCCTATTGGCTTCATCAGTTCGTGATTTACAACTTTCACTGGAGCGGTTTGCAGCCGAGTGTGATGCGGCCGGGATGAGGATCAGTTCCTCCAAATCCGAGGCCATGGTCTTGAGCCGGAAAAGGGTAGCATGCCCTCTCCGGGTCGGGGAGGAGGTCCTGCCCCAAGTGGAGGAGTTTAAGTATCTCGGGATCTTGTTCACGAATGAGGGAAAACTGGAGCGTGAGATCGATAGGCGGATAGGTGCAGCGTCCGCAGTGAAGCGGGCGCTGTACCGGTCTGTCGTGGTGAAGAGAGAGCTGAGTCAAAAGGCAAAGCTCTCAATTTACCGATCGATCTACGTTCCCACCCTCATCTATGGTCATGAGCTTTGGGTTATGACCGAAAGAACAAGATCTCGGATACAAGCGGCTGAAATGAGTTTTCTCCGCAGGGTGGCTGGACTCTCCCTTAGAGATAGGGTGAGAAGCTCAGTCATCCGGGAGGGACTCGGAGTAGAGCCGCTGCTTCTCCACATCGAGAGGAGCCAGTTGAGGTGGCTCGGGCATCTGGTTAGGATGCCTCCTGGACGCCTCCCTGGTGAGGTGTTCCGGGCATGTCCCACCGGGAGGAGACCCAGAGGAAGACCCAGGACGCGCTGGAGGGACTATGTTTCTCGGCTGGCCTGGGAACGCCTTGGGATTCCCCCGGAGGAGCTGCTCCAAGTGGCTGGGGAGAGGGAAGTCTGGGCCTCCCTACTTAGGCTGCTACCCCCGCGACCCGACCCCGGATAAGCGGAAGAAGATGGATGGATGGATGGATAAAGAGAACAGAATGATTGGCTATGTGATCCTAACCTTGACCACTAAAATCTAAGAAGCTCATCCTTAGGCCAAGCAGGTGTTCATTTGAAGAAATTTATTTAAAGCATTGCATATATGCATTATGTATGTAGCATGTATGTATGTAGCATGTATGTAGCATGTATGTATTATGTATGTATCATGTATGTATGTATCATGTATGTATAACCACAAGGATGTGTGCTAAGCCCCCTTCTATTCACCCTGCTAACACACGACTGCACACCATCGTACAGCTCCAACCACTTCATCAAGTTTGCGGACGACACAACAGTGGTAGGTCTCATCAGCAACAACGATGAGACGGACTACAGGAACGAGGTGAGCCGCTTGGCCTTGTGGTGCGGACACAACAATCTCACTCTCAACGTGGAGAAGACAAAGGAGATTGTCGTGGACTTCAGGAAGAGGGATGCACAACATGCCCCTCTGACCATCAACAGCACCGCAGTGGAGAGAGTGGACAGCACCAAGTTCCTGGGAGTGCACGTCTCAAAGGACCTGTCCTGGAGCAGGAACACTGCAGCACTGGCCAAGAAGGCTCACCAGCGCCTCTACTTTCTCCGCAAGCTGAAAAGGGCTGGAGCTTCAACCTCCATCATGTGCACCTTCTACAGGGGAGCCATAGAAAGTGTCCTGACAAGCTGCATCACGGTGTGGTTTGGTGCATGCACTGCATCCTGCCGCAAGAGCCTCCAGCGCATCGTGAAAGCAGCTGAGAAGATCGTCGGCACCTCCTTGCCCTCACTGCAGGACTTACACAGCAAACGCCTCACTCGGAAAGCCCACTGCATGGCAGGTGATCCCACACACCCACTACACAGCCGCTTTAGACTGCTGCCATCAGGGAGGAGACTGAGGAGTCTCCAGGCTCGAACCAGCAGACTGAGAGACAGCTCTGTTCATCAGGCAGTCAGAATGCTAAACACTCTGCCTGCTCTGCCTCCCCTCCCATTTGAACTGCCTTAACACAAAAAACTTTCTCACACATTATCACTCAACACAAAGATTTTAACACTGGACTCTGTGTCATCAAACGGGTTATTCACTAAACTCTCGGTCATGTGCTCATTCAGTTTGCACTACTTCTTATATTTGCACTAATGTTTGTATTACATTACTGCCTATAGTCATACTACTGTTTACATTCACTGTTTACATTTATTAATACTGTTTACATTTATTACTACTGCTTTACATTTATTATTACTGTTTACATTTACACTACTTTTATCTACACTACTGCAGATACATATACAGCATTCTCTGACTAGCCTTATCTAAGGATGCCAAATGTGCCTTATGTGCCTTACTTCATATGCCACTTTGCCTATATACCAACATCAACTACCTCATACATATACATGTACTGTGTACATTAACTCATATGCTGCTGTGCCACTCTTTGCAAATGTCAACGCTAGAAACTTCAGTTTATTTTATAGATATACGTTTTATACTTTTTATACTACTATGCAAAAACTCAGGACAGTATTACACTTTTATTATTTCATTTTATGCTTATGTTCATTGGGTGTTTGGTGTTTTAGGGGTGTTTGGTGTTTCAGTGTTGGTGTAAATTTTCATACTTTTATACTATTATGAAAAAACTCAGGACAGTGTTACACTTTTTTTTACTATTTTATGCTTATTTTTATTAAATGTTTTAGTGTTTAATGTTTAGATGGTTACTGTTGCATTGAGGGACTGAGAGAAACGCAATTTCGGCCCTGTGTATGTCCTGTACATATTGCAGTTCTGACAATAAAGTTGACTTTGACTTTGACATGTATGTATGTAATATGTATGTAGTATTTATGTATCATGTATGTAACATGTGTGTATTTAGCATGTATGTATGTATGTATGTATGTATGTATGTATGTATGTATGTATGTATGTATGTAGCATATATGTATGTTGCATGCATGTATTTAATATGTATGTATGTATTCTGTATGTATGTAGTATGTATGTATGTATGTATGTATGTATGTATGTATGTATGTATGTATGTATGTATGTATGTATGTATGTATGTATGTATGTATGTATGTATGTATCATGTATGTAGTAAGTGTGTATGTGGCATGTATGTATGTATGTATGCATGTATGTAGCATGTATGTGCAGCACGGTGGCACAA
Organism: Garcialebias charrua; assembly: GCA_038048925.1. NCBI lineage: Eukaryota > Metazoa > Chordata > Actinopteri > Cyprinodontiformes > Rivulidae > Garcialebias > Garcialebias charrua. The sequence continues at coordinate 26,708 of JBBPBX010014133.1, forward strand.
CTAGTAGAGCTGCTGCCTCTCAGCGAGAAGGTTGCCGGTTCAAATCCCGGTCCGGGGGCCTTTCTGGGTGGAGTTTGCATGTTCTCCCCGTGCATGCGTGGGTTTCCTCCGGGTGCTCCGGTTTCCTCCCACAGACCAAAAACATGCATGTTAGGCTGATTGGTAACTCTAAATTGACCCTAGGTGTGAGTGAGAGAGTGGATGGTTGTTTGGTGTGAGTGAAACAGGTCCCTCTTGTAAATGAGTCCCCGTGACTCAACAAGGCTAGCCTGTATAAATAAAGGTTGAATGAATGAATGTATGTATCATGTATGTATATAGCCTGTATGTATGTAGCATGTATGTATATAGCCTGTATGTATGTAGCATGTATGTATATAGCCTGTATGTATGTAGCATGTGTGTATGTATGTAGCATGTATGTATGTGGCATGTATGTAGCATGCATTTAGCATGTATGTATGTATGTAGTATGTATGTATGTATGCATGTATGTATGTAGTATGTCTGTATGTACCATGTGTGTATGTATCATGTATGTATGTGGCATGTATGTAGCATGCATTTAGCATGTATGTATGTAATAATAATAATAATAATAATAATAATAATAATAATAATAATAATAATAATAATAATAATAATAATGTCACATTTTTGTCATCTGTGTATGTTTCCATACAAGACGAAATTTGACTCTGCATTTAACCCAATCACCACTGTAGCATGTATGTATGTATGTCTGTATGTATGTATGTATGTATGTATGTATGTATGTATGCATGCATGCATGTAGTATGTAGTATGTATGTATTCTGTATGTATGTAGCATGTATGTATGTATGTATGTATGTATGTATGTAGCATGTATGTAGCTATGTATGTATGCAGCTATGTATGTATGTATGTATGTATGTATGTATGTAACATGTATGTATATAGCATGTATGTATAATGTATGTATGTATTCTGTATGTATGTAGTATGTATGTAAGTAGCATGTATGTAGTATGTAGTATGTGTGTATGTAGCATGTATGTATGTCACACTCACATAGCATGTATGTATGTATCATGCATGTAGTATATGTGTTTGTAGCATGTGTATATGTATGTAGCATGCATGTATGTAACATGTATGTATACTGTATGTATGTAGTATGTATGTAGCATGTATGTATTTATGTAGCATATATGTAGTATGTGTGTATGTAGCATGTTTGCATGTTAGTAGCATGTATGTATGTATGTATGTAGCATGTATGTAGTATGTATGTATGTAGTATGTATGTATGTAGCATGTATGTAGCATGTAGCATGTATGTATATAGCATGTATGTATATAGCATGTGTGCATGTATGTAGCATGTATGTACCTTATTCGTCGGACTTTAACACGCTCCCATGTATAATACACTTTGGCCAATTATTGCCAATAAACCAGAAAAAAAACTGTACATAATACGCTTTGGTGTTTAATACGCATCTATTATGCGTCACCGCTACGCGACGCATCAGCGCCTCGTTTGCATGCTTAAAATGGCGGCCACAGAAGCGTCAGCACAGAAGGACTTTACAAGATTAAAACGGTAAAAACTATTATTTCTTTGCTGAGAAAAAATATATTTCTTAGCTGACGTTATAGCACAAGGGTTCCCGAGCTTAACCGTTCCTTAATCAATTCACGAAATGGTCAAATCTGCTGAATTTAAATTGTTTCGGTTTGACTTTTTCCAAACAGCCTCGGGGGCGCTACGAAAATAAATTATAAATAAATCGAATTTTATCTCAAATGTCTTCTACAGGTCAACAGTCTGTAAATTGAAGCCATATAATTACACTCTGTAAGCAGAAAAAATATCCACCGAGTGGTTTCTGAGTTGTTTATCTAAACACCCAGATAGCAAATGGATTCCGGACCGGATCCGTTCCGGATCTACTGTAGGATCCGAAACGGATGCTTAAAACGGATCCGGATCGGAGTCCACTTGCACACCTGATCGGATCTGATTCGGATCCGGATCAAACATCCAGATCAGATATGGCCCGGACCCTATCCGGATCCACTCATTAAAGAGAGTTTTTGGGTACATCCGGTCCGGATCCGTTTTGGACCCGTTCATGGAATGGTTCATCCGGCCCGGATCCGTTTTGGACCAGTTCGTGGAATGCTTCATCCGGCTCGGATCCATTTTGGACCCGTTCACTGTTTCAGGTGTTAAAATTGTAGAAACGTTTCGTCTTTCATCCGAAAGACTTCCTCAGTCTGAGCTGCTGTATTCAGCTCGGTCTTATAAATAGCACCCTCTCACAGTGGAGTAAGCAGTTGGCTGATGACAGCCGAAACCAGCTGCTAATGGTCCTCCTTGATCATGTGAGCAACTGGTTTCGGCTGGACACTTCTCAAAGAGCAGCAGCTGTTAACATCAAACAGCAGCAAATCAGTAGCAACTCACATCCATCCCTCCATCAGCAGCAGCAGCTATTGACATGAATCAGCACCAAATCACATCCATCAGAAACATGTTGCAACAATCAAGTTTTTGAAACCAGTGCCTTGGTGTGCAGTCCATGTCCATGTGCATGAAAAAGAAGTCCAAGAACTCTAAAAAAGCTAGAAGCAGCAGAAATAGGAAACACAATTCCCTTACTTTGATTGAAGTGTAGGTAGACACTGATGTTTTTATCAAGTTCAAACCTGGATCAGATGGAACTGCTTAGCCAGTGCTCAACAATGAATGATGGGAGCATTTTAGGCCAGGTGTGAGTTTAGGTGTATGGTCCTGATTTGAGCAGTTCTGTCCATCAGAAAAGGTGTGTTTTTTTTTGTTTTTGCAACAGTCATAGAGGCAGAAGGTGTTGACACAAAAGTGATGGATAGAGACAGCTGGCAGGACACCAGAGACAGGCAGGACTGACGTCCAGGACGACAGAGGAAGGCAGGACAGACGTCCATCCATGAAAAAAGTCCATGATGTGAGCTGTGTAGAAATTACAGCAACACAAAAATGAACATGTGCACTTTCAGCTGGACAATGAACTGCAAAGACAACATGAAAAACAGACAGAGAACAACTTCTACTCACTGTTGATGTTGACAAACTGATGGGACAGCAGCGAAGCTAGGCAGCAAGCAGGACGACAGAGGTAGGACAGAGTGGACACTTGTCCATCCATGAGGAAAGTCCACGATGTGAGCTGTGTAGAAATTACAGCAACACAAAAATGAACATGTGCACTTTCAGCTGGACAATGACCTGCCTGCAAAGAAAACATGAAAAACAGACAGAGAACAACTTCTACTCACTGTTGATGTTGACAAACTGATGGGACAGCAGCGAAGCTAGGCAATAGGCAGGACGACAGAGGCAGGACAGAGTGGCCACTTGTCCTCCATGAGGAAAGTCCACGATGTGAGCTGTGTAGAAATTACAGCAACACAAAAATGAACATGTGCACTTTTAGCTGGACTATGACCTGCAAAGAAAACATGAAAAACAGACAGATAACAACTTCTACTCACTGTTGATGTTGACAAACAGATGGGACAACAGCGGAGCTAGGTAGCAGGCAGGACGACAGAGGCAGGGCTGAGTGGACACTTGTCCATCTATGAGGAAAGTCCACGATGTGAGCTGTGTAGAAATTACAGCTACACAAAAATGAACATGTGCACTTTCAGCTGGACTATGACCTGCAAAGACAACATGAAAAACAGACAGAACAACTTCTACTCACTGTTGATGTTGACACACTGATGGGACAGCAGCGAAGCTAGGTAGCAGGCAGGACGACAAAGGCAGGACAGAGTGGACACTTGTCCATCCATGAGGAAAGTACACGATGTGAGCTGTGTAGAAATTATAGCAACACAAAAATGAACATGTGCACTTTCAGCTGGACAATGAACTGCAAAGACAACATGAAAAACAGACAGAACAACTTCTACTCACTGTTGATGTTGACAAACTGATGGGACAGCAGTGAAGCTAGGCAGCAGGCAGGACGACAGAGGTAGGACAGAGTGGACACATGTCCATCCATGAGGAAAGTCCACAATGTGAGCTGTGTAGAAATTACAACAACACAAAAATGAACATGTGCACTTTCAGCTGGACAATGAACTGCCTGCAAAGAAAACATGAAAAACAGACAGAGAACAACTTCTACTCACTGTTGATGTTGACAAACTGATGGGACAGCAGCGAAGCTAGGCAACAGGCAGGACGGCAGAGGTAGGACAGAGTGGACACTTGTCCATCCATGAGGAAAGTCCACGATGTGAGCTGTGTAGAAATTACAGCAACACAAAAATGAACATGTGCACTTTTAGCTGGACTATGACCTTCAAAGAAAACATGAAAAACAGACAGATAACAACTTCTACTCACTGTTGATGTTGACAAACTGATGGGACAGCTGCGGAGCTAGGTAGCAGGCAGGACGACAGAGGCAGGGCAGAGTGGACACTTGTCCATCTATGAGGAAAGTCCACGATGTGAGCTGTGTAGAAATTACAGCTACACAAAAATGAACATGTGCACTTTCAGCTGGACTATGACCTGCAAAGACAACATGAAAAACAGACAGAACAACTTCTACTCACTGTTGATGTTGACAAACTGATGGGACAGCAGCGAAGCTATGTAGCAGGCAGGACAACAGAGGCAGGACAGAGTGGACACTTGTCCATCCATGAGGAAAGTCAACGATGTGAGCTGTGTAGAAATTACAGCAACACAAAAATGAACATGTGCACTTTTAGCTGGACAATGAACTGCAAAGACAACATGAAAAACAGACAGAACAACTTCTACTCACTGTTGATGTTGACAAACTGATGGAACAGCAGCGAAGCTAGGAAGCAGGCAGGACGACAGAGGCAGGACAGAGTGGACACTTGTCAATCCATGAGGAAAGTCCACGATGTGAGCTGTGTATAAATTACAGCAACACAAAAATGAACATGTGCACTTTCAGCTGGACAATGAACTGCTTGCAAAGAAAACATGAAAAACAGACAGAGAACAACTTCTACTCACTGTTGATGTTGACAAACTGATGGGACAGCAGCGAAGCTAGGCAACAGGCAGGATGACAGAGGTAGGACAGAGTGGACACTTGTCCATCCATGAGGAAAGTCCACGATGTGAGCTATGTAGATATTACAGCAACACAAAAATGAACATGTGCACTTTTATCTGGACAATGAACTGCAAAGACAACACGAAAAACAGACAGAGAACAACTTCTACTCACTGTTGATGTTGACAAACTGATGGGACAGCAGCAAAGCTAGGCAGCAGGCAGGACAACATAGGCAGGACAGAGTGGACACTTGTCCATCTATGAGGAAAGTCCACGATGTGAGTTGTGTAGATATTACAACAACACAAAAATGAACATGTACACTTTCAGCTGGACAATGAATTGCAAAGACAACATGAAAAACAGACAGAACAACTTCTACTCACTGTTGATGTTGACAAACGGATGGGACAGCAGTGAAGCTAGGCAGCAGGCAGGACGACAGAGTTAGGACAGAGTGGACACTTGTCCATCCATGAGGAAAGTCCACGATGTGAGCTGTGTAGAAATTACAACAACACAAAAATGAACATGTGCACTTTCAGCTGGACAATGACCTGCAAAGAAAACATGAAAAACAGACAGAGAACAACTTCTACTCATTGTTGATGTTGACAAACTGATGGGACAGCAGCGAAGCTAGGCAACAGGCAGGACAACAGAGGCAGGACAGAGTGGACACTTGTCCATCTATGAGGAAAGTCCACGATGTGAGCTGTGTAGAAATTACAGCAACACAAAAATGAACATGTGCACTTTCAACTGGACAATGAACTGCAAAGACAACATGAAGAACAGACAGAGAACAACTTCTACTCATTGTTGATGTTGACAACCTGATGGGACAGCAGCGAAGCTAGGCATCAAGCAGGACGACAGAGGTAGGACAGAGTGGACACTTGTCCATCCATGAGGAAAGTCCACGATGTGAGCTGTGTAGAAATTACAGCAACACAAAAATGAACATGTGCACTTTCAGCTGGAAAATGACCTGCCTGCAAAGAAAACATGAAAATGACTAACATCTTATCCTTCCCTGATTGGTGTGGTTCAATGTGTACTGTAGATGGAGAGGTGCTAGAGTGAGGGAGGCAAGCAGTCAGGACAGAGCAGAGGACACACATCCGTCCATGAGGCAAGAGCAGCAGATGGTTTTGTTGAAGCCCACACACATATGTCAACATCTGCAGAAATCAAAACACAAGTTCTTCTTACCTGTGTGGTGTGGTGCACATGTGTGGATGGACCAGGGGGGCGTGACACTTTGGAGGCTGTCAAGAGAGAGGTTATGATTACAGTAGATGTAGCATAAAACAAAAAATAAAGGAAAAAACATTGACATGTGTTTGCTCTACCTTTCCGACGATGCTGTGGTGGTATGTGAAGGTGGGCAGATCAGTGATGGGATGGTGGAGCTGGTGGAGAGGAGATGGAGGAGGAGGAGCAGCAGGCTGTGAACATAAGCAGATACAAATTGATTAACAGATGAAGTTACTGTGTGTAACATGACACAACTCAGAAAAGAAAAAAAAAACATTTCATTACTGTACCTAGAGGGAGGGAGCGGGGAGGGGGGAGGCGTCTTTTACTGGGGAGAGGGTGAGCTGTCCATGGACTCCTCCTGGCTTGCTGCAGGAGGACTGGCTGGAGTTGGTTCTTCTGGTGCACCAGCAGATCCTGGAGGAGCTGCAGAGACCTTGGTGACGAACCTTAACATGCTGCTCTGCACAGCCTCTTGTTTCTTGTAAAAAAAAACAAAAAAACTTTGAACTCCAGGGGAGATGCATTAAATACAACTCTTCATCAAGTCATTCTTGAGAGTTTGTAACCTGGCCGACAGTTTACAATCTTCTAGACCAGGTAGTGGCAAGGGAACCGGACTTGTGATCCGAAGGACCCAGGTTCGAGTCCGATCCCCGATCACTACACACCTTGGGGTGTCTATGAGTGCACACCTATTTTCCCAGCTCCCCGGGCGCTGACAACGGCTGCTCACTGCACCACCTGGTGGTGGTTGGGTTAAATGCAGAGACCAATTTTGTCTGTCAAGTATGGGAAACATACACAGATGACAAGAATGTGAAATTTATTTAAATTTATTTTTATCTTCTGAACACATTCAAAAGTGTTGGTAAGTGCTTTGGGATACCTGAGGTGAGCCCAAACAGCAGGAAGGCATCCGCACATCTGGGACAGCTGACAATGATGTTACTTTCAATGAACATTCCAACTTTCACAGGCTGGTAACAAAGTTCATGCTCGTAGTGAACTGGATTTGTGTCATCGTCACTGGTGATGGTAACAAGTGCCACAGCAGCATCTCCATCAGCTCTGGCTCATCCTAAAAAGAATGAAAGAGATTATCAGAATCAAATGCTTTATAACAGTTTGACTTTATTATTTAATGTCCTTTTCTAATAGTTTTATTTCAGTAAATTCATTCAAACAGTGAACTTGTATATTATATTAATTCATTACACACAGACTGATATATTTCAAATGTTTATTTCTTTTAATGTTGATGGTTATAACTGATAACTAATGAAAACCCTAAATTCAGTATCTCAGAAAATTGGGATATTACTTAGACCACTGGGAAAAAAAATAGGATTTTTAGAAATGTTGGCCTTGTCAAAAAATATATCCCCTCTTATATCAAAGGATTAGACAGGTAAGGGTGATATCAAATTTTCTACATAATGACACATGTCCACTGTACTATTGTGCTGTAATGTATTAAACTTGCAGCTGCATGATAAAAAAAACTTGCAGAATTGTTCATTAGTTTAAAGATTACTCACCTACCCTAGTTATATTGTTTAATTTATGTATTATTTATGAGTTTTTAGAACTAATGATAACTAAACCACTGGACTGTTTTTTTATTTAAATTAATCTGCCAAATAAAATAAATAACTTTTTTCTAGCGCTTAGAGAGTGTTCACGTGAGGGGCCATGCAGTTCTCGGCAGACATGTTGTTTCTGGCTGCTAACGTGAGCTAGGCTAGCTCCCTTAGCATTAGCTCTGTGCAGCCTACGGGCTCCTGGCTAGTTAATGGTTTTTCAAAAGCACATACTCGAGCTTTCTTCAGATCAGAACCACTCACCCAGAACCGACATGAGAACATTTGTTAAAATGTATCATTATCTACAAACAAAGCAGTCACTTCTGGCACACAGGCCCCAGGCCTGTTAAGCTAAGGCTAATGAAAGCTAGCTCTCAATACATTGAAACAAGAAGTCCTGAAAAATAACTAAAAATCAACAAAGGGCAGAAAAAATAAACTAATAAATAAAACACTGTTTAAAACCATTCTCCTGATTTCAGCTTAAATATGAATTCAATCCGAGTCGATCCGAACCAAATATTATTAGCTTAGCACAAACCCGAAGAACCTGGCAGAACCACTTAACAGCAATTCACGTAATTTAAAACACATCAAAGAATGAAGCTCAAAACAAGAGCCAGCAAGGAAGCACTAGAACAAAGTCAAGAAACAGAAACACAGTTTAAAACTAGGATGACTCGCCTGATTCTTAGCTTTTGAGCTAGCAGTTAGCCCAACATGGTCGGGTCACGTGGCTCAAAGAAAACACTTAAAATAAAGCATGTGAAACCCACAAATGACCAGAATACAACGCTAGCAAGCAGTTTAAAGAGCAGAAGAAAACAGTTATTAGTAAGTGCGAATTGTAGGGTTAAAATTTAAATTTCTCTGAAGTGAACTCTCGCCAATCAACCGGAATTCCCACTTTCATCTGCACAAACAAGCACATAACAGTTTGAAGAGTTTACTTACAGTGCAAGAAGTTAATCCACCGAAGGAGACGTCTCTCTCTGTAGCTGCATCCAGCTCGAACGACGCCCGTAACTGAAGACAGTTTTTTTTTTAAAGTGTACGCGCAGATGAACATCCACTTCAGAGGGCTGATTCAAATGAGGCAGGCGGAGCAATCCAAAACTCCTGGAGCAACCTACGCACCACGAATCACGGCCGGATCCGTTACGTTGACAGTGTAGGGGTCGCTCGAGTGTCGGCTGTAGCCCTGTTCCGGAGCAGAGCTGCTCCTGAGGCGCAAAACGTAGACACGCAGGGCGGACTAAGGGCGGACCTAAACGGGTCCGCCCCTGAGTCCTCTGCTATGAGGGCAGTAGGTATCTGTTTATGGTAGCTAACAGCTAACATGCTAAAAGCATTTTTTTTTTCACTATAAATATCTTCTGCAACTAACAGGTTGTAATTGACCATCAAATAATTACACTCTATAAGTTTCAAGAAAATCTGCGGTGTGGTTTATGAATTATCTTGCTAAAAAAACTGCTAACAACACAACTAAATGGTAGCTACCTCCAGAGCAGGAAGCCAGGCAGCGACATTCAGTCCAAGCAGAGGAGGCTTTTTTTCAGATACATGACTGTTGGTGGACTCTTTGGAAGTGTCCACTAATGTACAAATGTGGTACTGCACCATTTTTAGGCCAAAATGAAAAACGGCAAATCAAAGCCAAAAATGGATCTAAAAATATGGGAAAAAAATCCATAAATAATACACTTCGGTGTATAATGCGTAGGACATTCAAATGAGCAAAAAACCTATGTGTTATAGGCCGACGAATACGGTATGTATGTATGTAGTATGTATGTAGCATTATGTAGCTTGTATGTAGCAGTTATGCATGTAGCATGTATATAGTATGTATACAGAGTGATCATATCAACACACCTCATTGTCAGCAAAGGGTTTAGGCTTCAGGGCGGGCACATGAACCTCTTCATAACCTTTGCGCTACTTACGAAAAGAGCCATCTGGGAGCTGGCAACGTTTGTTGGCCATGAGTGAAGGTCAAGTCTTCAAGGTCCAGAAGCTGTCGAAGCACCACTGACTCTAGGAGAACACAACAGCTTTAATAGTCTGGCACATTTCCATCAAGTGTATGGCTCAATAGAAAATGTGACAGTATTTACCTCTCCATGGCCAATGTCCATTGCTTCCAAGTCATCAACGCAAGACTTCCTCACCCTCTCCCTGCGAGATCCCTCTTCATAGAAAACAAAACCGAGCTGTGATGGTC
>JBBPBX010014133.1:37728-51364 GCA_038048925.1 Garcialebias charrua
ATATATGTATGTAGCATGTATGTAGCATGTATGTAGTATGTGTGTATGTATGTAGCATATGTGTATATATGTAGCATGTATGTATGTATGTATGTATGTATGTATGTATGTAGCATGTATGTAGTATGTATGTAGCATGTATGTAGCAGTTATGCATGTAGCAGTTATGTATGTAGCATGTATGTAGCATGTATACAGAGTGATCATATAAACAAACCTCATTGTCAGCAAAGGGTTTAGGCTTCAGGGCAAGCACATGAACCTCTTCATAACCTTTGTGCTGCTTAGGAAAAGAGCCATCTGGGAGCTGGCAATGTTTGTTGGCCATGAAATGGCTACCCTGAGTGAAGGTCAAGTCTTCAAGGTCCAGAAGCTGTCAATGCACCACTGACTGTAGGAGAACACGACAACTTTAATAGTCTGGCACATTTCCATCAAGTGTGTGGCTCAATAGAAAATGTGACAGTATTTACCTCTCCATGGCCAATGTCCATTGCTTTCAAGTCATCAATGCAAGACTTCCTCACCCTCTCCCTGTGAGATCCCTCTTCGTAGAAAACAAAACCAAGCTGTGTTGGTCCACACAGACAAATGGTTTTATGGCATAACTTCACAAAGAGGAAGTCTTACCAGAATGATGTCCTCTTTCTCTTTCTCCTGAAGCTGGTAGAGGATCTTTGACAGTTCCTTATCCGACTCCATTTTCCCTATGATACGTTCCTTTTCTGCTTCACTCGGAGCGCTCGCCAGCATGGTACAATACTGAACTGTGTGTGAACAGACACAAACAATTTCAAAATAAAAACAATGCGGCAGAACGTTGTGGCACAGTGTCATCCAGCTAGACTTGACTTACTCATGCAACGGTGCTTACAGATGATTTTAATGAAATCGAATGTGTTGAAGCCTAACAACAGCACCAGCTGGTTCTCACATACTCTGTCATCACTGGCAGTCTGTAAAACATAAGAGAAAAGGGGTGTCCAAAAGATCTGTGTGTGTGTGTTGTGGGGGGGGGGGGTGCACGAGTCAACTATTAACAAATGTCAACAGACAGACAAACCTTGAGGATTTCTACGACTTCATCAGCTTTCTTTTGAGAGACAATGGCATCGTCAGAAACAACTGAGGCACTGATGTCTCTAGGATGTAAATAGGTTTTCTTCACAGTCATCACATCACCTGTTTCTCAGAGCAACAAAACAGGAATTAATTAACAATTTACAAAAATTTATGAATAAAAAGGCTGAAGTACACTCAGTCACACACACTTACACCCTCACTCACTCACTCACTCACTCACTCACTCACTCACTCACTCACTCACTCACTCAGTCATACCCTTACTCACTCACTCATTCACTCAGTCAGTCACACCCTCACTCACTCATTCACTCAGTCACACCCTCATTCACTCACACCCTTACTCACTTACTCAGTCACACCCTTACTCACTCACTCAGTCACACCTTTACTCACTCACTCACTCAGTCACACAGTTACTCACTCACTCACTCACTCATTCAGTCTCACAGTTACTCACTCACTCACTCATTCAGTCACACCCTTACTCACTCACTCAGTCAGTCACACACACACACACACACACACACACACACACACACACACACACACACACACACACACACACACACACACAGGTTTGTCAATGTGGTTTAGCCGGACTTTTTCGCCAAACCCGCCCGAAGGTGTAATACGGGGTCTACCCCTTCCCGAGGTCCTAGCGACCTGGGACCAAGCTCAGAGCACTCTAAAAATTCTGAAAAAAATTTGGGTCCCTTTAGCTTTCCGATAGGAGCTTCACAGCACGTTTTAGCACCCAGACTCCAGTGTGGTTTACAAGGACGTCAAAAAATGTGGTTTATGAGGACAAACATGCATTATGGGGTCTTTAAAGGGAAAATTATACTCCGCCTACTTAACATAAAATTAACATAAAACACACAAATGTGACAGGACACTGCATTAGGAGAACAGTTTTTTGAACTGCTTTTATTAAACAAATTAGGCACATACTTTATTTATATTCACTAACAAATCTTCACTAACAAATCTTCAAATGTTTAAAATAAAATAAAACTTAAATGTTTCAAATAAAATAAAATAAAAACTTAAATTCTGTTGACATATTTACATTATTATAAAACATATTAACATTATATACATATTTCTAAATTTTTTTTTTTACTTTTTCTGCAGGGTTCTTCACAACTCACTGTAAAGTACAGGTGATCCCCGACTTACGAGCGACGAAAGAGTTCCTCAGTCTGAGATGACATATTTACATATTATAAAACATTAACATTACAAACTTGTACATATTTCTAAAACAAAATTTTACTTTTTTTGCATGGTTCTTCACAACCCACTGTAAAGTACAGGTGATCCCTGACTTACGAGCGATGAAAGACTTCTGAGATGACATATTTACATATTATAAAACATTAACATTACAAACTTGTACATATTTCTAAAACAAAATTGTACTTTTTTTACACGGTTCACCACAACCCACTGTAAAGTACAGGTTATCCCTAACTTACGAGTGACGAAAGACTTCCTCAGTCTGAGATGCTGTATTCAGCTCAGTCTTATAAAGACTTCCTCAGTCTGAGATGCTGTATTCAGCTCAGTCTTATAAAGACTTCCTTAGTCTGAGATGTTGTATTCAGCTGAGTCTTATAAATAAAGACTTCCTGATGACAGCCAAAACCAGCTGCTCACATGATCAAGGAGGACCATCAGCCTAAACATTGCCCATTTTCTACATCCATCCATTATCTTTACCCGTTTCTTCCATTTTGGGTCACGGGGGTCGCCGGTGCCCATATCCAGCAATCATAGGGCAAGGGGCGGGGTGCACCTTTCACGGTTCGCAAGTTTATCACAGGGCATCACATTTGTTACATGAAAACATAAAACACTAGAAAGCTTGTTGAACAAGACACATACTAAAATTAAAATACCCTGATGAATGCTCAATAATTCTAGTAGAATAATCAAAAAAGCTAAGTCTGGTCCTCAGGACATTCAAAAAAACAACACAAAGCAAAGCAAAAAAAAAAAAAAACTGGAAACGTTTAGTCTTTCGTCTAAGTCTGGAGATAATGTATTCAACTCAGTATTATAAATAAAGATTTCCTCAGTGTGAGGTGCTGCATTAAACTCAGTATTATAAATAAAGATTTCCTCAGTGAGAGGTGCTGCATTCAGCTTAGTCTCATAAATAGCACCCTCTCACAGTGGATCAACCAGTTTGCAGGTCCTCCTTGATCATGAGAGCAGCTGGTTTTGGCTATCATCAGCAAATTGGTTGATCCACTGTGAGAGGGTGCTATTTATAAGACTGAGCTGAATGCAACATCTCAGATTGAGGAAACCTTTCGGACAAATGACTTCCACAGTCTTGGATGCTGTATTCAGCTCAGTCTTATAAATAAATACTTCCTCAGTCTGAGGTACTGCATTCAGCTCAGTCTTATAAATAGCACCCTCTCACAGTGGATCAACGAGTTTGCTGAACAGCCAAAACCAGCTGCTCTCATGATCAAGGAGGACCTGCAAACTGGTTGATCCACTGTGAGAGGGTGCTATTTATAAGACTGAGCTGAATGCAGCCCCTCAGACTGAAGACGTGTTTCGGACGAATGACTTCCTCAGTCTTACATGCTGTGTTCTGCTCAGTCTTATAAAAGAAGACTTCCTCGACAAAGTTTTTTTTACAGTTTTTACATCAAAGTACAATTCAAACAAAAACACTTTCATCGATTCATCGCAAACCTGTTGCTTCCTCTCACATTCCTCCTTGGTGATCAGTTCACCTCGATATTCCAAAAGAAAGTCATATTTTGCAAAGGATTTATTTGCTAAGATTCCTCAACCTAGATATATAAATAGGAAAAATTGTATTTTTTGTTAACACTAATAAAGCTCCACATACCTTTTAAGTTCACTGATAAATTTGATGACAAGGCCCTAAATAAAGACTTCCTCAGTCTGAGGTGCTGCATTCAGCTCAGTCTCATAAATAACACCCTCTCACAATGGATCAACCAGTTTGCAGGCCCTCCTTGATCATGTGAGCAACTTTTAATGATCTTACAAACTCCACTTGAGATTTCATGATAGAATGCAGACTGCTTTGCCTTATGTTTTAAATGTGTTTTCTCCAATATTCCTTGTGTCAGGAGAAAAGCAACATTTTGAAGTGCTGGGAAAAACAGGGAAACTTGTGTCTGACATATTAGGATCAGATATTGCTGCTTTTTCCAGAATCTGTCCAACTTTGGACTGGCTACATTGAAGGGGGACACAGGGACATCTGGACAAGTCTCAGTCCATCACATGGACACATTTACAAGTCTCCAGTCCATCACAGGGACACGTGGACAAGTCTCCAGTCCATCATAGGGACACCTGGACAGGTCTCCAGTCCATCACAGGGACACATTTACAAGTAATATAATAATAATAATAATAAAAATAAAAATAATAATAATAACAATAATAATAATAATAATAATAATAATAATAACTGACAAGTTATAATAATAACAAGTCTCCAGTCCATCACAGGGACACCTGGACAGGTCTCTTCTCTTAGAATTGAGAAAGCCTTTTGGATGAAGGGCGAAACGTCTTCTGCTACAAATAAAAGTCCAGTTGTTTTTTTATTGAACACATTTTTTTGATTGTAACAAAGACCTCGGTACACACCAGGCAACTAGGTAATTAGTCATTTCATTATAAAGCCAGGTTGCATAGGTACCAGGTACATACCAATTGAGTACAAGATAACATGTCATTTTATAGAATAGTCTGGTACAAAAGATACATACTGGTTAAATAACCAGTATGCTACCAGTATCTGGGGTATGTACCTTTCTGTATTATGTATTAATATTGTATAAATCTGTGTTACACTTTTAAATACTTTATTTTTAAAAAAAAATTCTTCCAAATTTTTTTCAACCTGTAGCTTGGATATCTTTGCCAGTTGTGTTGGGGGAGCTGGTAATCTGTAAAATTCCCTGTGAACACGGATGTCATGGCCCAAGAAGTCTGCAACCTGGTCAAGTTCATTGTTTTTTAAGTTCAAGACTTGTGAGAGCGTGGCTACATGTTTCCGTAGTTGTGTTGACCTGAGGAACTCTGGGTGCTATGCTCCACACTGGCTTGCATGTCCTCTGTAGTGACTCATTGATTTAGGTCTTGCAAATAGAAATAAGTTTGTTTGTAAAACACCACATGTCTCTCTCTTACTTGCCAATAAAGTCAGTGCATCCACCACATTTGGTGCGAGTAAAACTGCAACCTTTCGGCCTCTTTTCCCAATGATTTCAACCCGAGTGAAATGGCTGCAGAGCTTCTGTTCAACCGTTGACAAACCCATGGCAACATCATCATGGAGCTTGGTGGTGTCACGCTCCATAAAACTTCGTAGGTGCATCTTTGAAACCTCTCCTGCTCGTCTACGATTGAACACAATGACCTGTGCAAGTGTAACTTTTGCAAGTTCTGCATAAGTCTGGGGGCTGGCTTCATCTTTCAAGGTGTTAAAGGCATTTTCTCCTGATTTATTCAGATGCTGATGCAGAAGCTTAACATCTTCAGTGAATGGTAATGTTAATGGCCTATTGTATTTGGCATGATTTTAAGTGCTAAGGGCACTATGAGACACCATCTCTGACCATTTTGATGAGCACAGTTTTTTGAATGCGTCTGACGACTTCATCAGTTGTTCATCTTCTGCCATGAGTGCTCGGCAATGAACAAGGTTACAGATTTTGTTCAGTGTATGTCCCAGTTTTATGGCAAGGCTTGTTTTTTTGTATGAACGTGTTTCTTCATCAAAGCCTGACACAGTCTTTACTGCTTGCACAACTCTCTGGAAGTTAGCAGGTTTCACAGCATCCTCTAGGTTATGTATTGCATATTTTGTGCGCAGACATATCAACAAACGGCCAACTTCATGAAGCTTTTGTCGCATGTAGTCGTATTTTGAGGGGTCTTGTCCATGTCTGTTGTGGAGTGACTGAGCAAACTGAATAATACATAGGTCATTTCTCACAGCTGAGGTAACATCGTCGGGTTTCATACTTTTAATGATCTTACAAACTCCACTTGAGATTTCATGATAGAATGCAGACTCTTTAGCCAAAGCCAAACTCAGCACTTTGGCTCTTCCAGGTGGATTATCCATATCCATATTTTCTGGCTTACAGGGGCATCTACGGACATGTCTCCATAGTTGCTTTCGAACGTACATTCCTTCACAGTAGATACAGTGAATAAATGTTCCAGCTACGGCCTTAGCTTTTGTCTTTCTCTTCACTTTCAAGGGCCCTTGTCCACCTTGTAAAACTGCATTGTTATGCTTGTGATTTCCCCTGTTCCTCAATTTTTCTAATAAAACTTTGCGCTCTTTAGAATCCTTGTGAAGGGAAAACACTTGGATAATTTCAGGATACGTCCGGTGTGTTTGCAAATGGCGTGAAATTTGAGTTTGTGGCTTACCACAAACATAACAGAAGTTTTGTAGACATGTAATCTGCTTTGAGGATTCCTGTTTGAGAAGCTCATCTTTTCTGTCTGGTTTATCCTTTGAGTATGTGGTAGAAGTGGCTTGGCCTGATGTTTTAAATGCACTTTCTCCAATATTACTTGTGTCAGGAGGAAAGCAACATTTTGACGTGCTGGGAAAAACAGGGAAACTTGTGTCTGACATATTAGGATCAGATATTGCTGCTTTTTCCAGAATCTGTCCAACTTTGGACTGGCTACACTGAAGGGGGACACAGGGACATCTGAACAAGTCTCCAGTCCATCACAGGGATACCTGGACATGTCTCCAGTCCATCACAGGTACACAGGGACAGGTCTCCAGTCCATCACAGGGACACGTGGACAAGTCTCAAGTCCATCACAGGGACATGTGGACAAGTCTCAAGTCCATCACAGGGACACCTGGACAGGTCTCCAGTCCATCACAGGGACAAGTCTCCAGTCCATCACAGGGATACCTGGACAGGTCTCCAGTCCATCACAGGGATACCTGGACAGGTCTCCAGTCCATCACAGGTACACAGGGACAAGTCTCCAGTCCATCACAAGGACACATGGACAAGTCTCCAGTCCATCACAGGGACACATGGACAGGTCTCCAGTCCATCACAGGGACACGTGGACAAGTCTCAAGTCCATCACAGGGACATCACAGGGACATGTGGACAAGTCTCCAGTCCATCACAGGGACACCTGGACAGGTCTCCAGTCCATCACAGGGACACATTTACAAGTAATAATAATAATAATAATAATAATAATAATAATAAAATAACAATAACAATAATAATAATAATAATAATAATAATAATAATAATAATAATAATAATAATAATAATAGCTGACAAGTTATAACAATAACAAGTCTCCAGTCCATCACAGGGACACATTTACAAGTCTCCAGTCCATCACAGGGACACATTTACAAGTCTCCAGTCTATCACAGGGACATCCTGGACAGGTCTCCAGTCCATCACAGGGATACCTGGACAGGTCTCCAGTCCATCACAGGTACACAAGGACAAGTCTCCAGTCCATCACAAGGACAAGTCTCCAGTCCATCACAGGGACACGTGGACAAGTCTCCAGTCTATCACAGGGACACGTGGACAAGTCTCAAGTCTATCACAGGGACACATGGACAAGTCTCCAGTCCATCACAGGGACACGTGGACAAGTCTCAAGTCCATCACAGGGACATGTGGACAAGTCTCCAGTCCATCACAGGGACACCTGGACAGGTCTCCAGTCCATCACAGGGACAAGTCTCCAGTCCATCACAGGGATACCTGGACAGGTCTCCAGTCCATCACAGGGACACATTTACAAGTCTCCAGTCCATCACAGGGACACCTGGACAGGTCTCCAGTCCATCATAGTGATACATTTACAAGCAATATAATAATAATAATAATAATAATAATAATAATAATAATAATAATAATAATAATAATAATAATAATAATAATAATAATAATAATAATAATAATATTATTAACTGACAACTTATAATAATAACAAGTCTCCAGTCCATCACAGGGACACATTTACAAGTCACCAGTCCATCACAGGGACACGTGGACAAGTCTCCAGTCCATCACAGGGACACGTGGACAAGTCTCCAGTCCATCACAGGGACACATTTACAAGTCACCAGTCCATCACAGGGACACGTGGACAAGTCTCCAGTCCATCATAGGGACACCTGGACAAGTCTCCAGTCCATCACAGGGACACGTGGACAAGTCTCCAGTCCATCACAGGGACACATTTACAAGTCTCCAGTCCATCACAAGGACACATTTACAAGTCTCCAGTCCATCACAGGGACACATTTACAAGTCTCCAGTCCATCACAGGGACACATTTACAAGTCTCCAGTCCATCACAGGGACACGTGGACAAGTCTCCAGTCCATCACAGGGACACGTGGACAAGTCTCCAGTCCATCACATGGACACCTGGACAAGTCTCCAGTCTATCACAGGGGCACGTGGACAAGTCACAAGTCCATCACCTGGACACCTGCACAAGTCTCCAGTCCATCACAGGGAAACATGGACAAGTTCTCCAGTCCATCACATCACAAAAATTAAAGGGGACCACACATGCAAAATTCACTTTTTAATGTTTTTTTACTCAAATTTGGGTATTTACTTCATAAAGAAACAGTCCTAAGGCCAAAAAAATGCACCCAGTGGTTTATTTACTATAAGTAGATTTATTTATCTTAGATAGAAACGGGCCGATTGCACTTCCTGCGGTTTGTGACGTCACAAACCGCAGCCACAACCCACACCAAACCTGAGTCCAGCCCCTCACCTAGCAACCACTGGTGCGGCTCAACCCACTTCACTATAAAAGACGTCACGGTTGCCGAGCAGTTTAGGAACTGACCTGGCGGTCATTTATTTATTTATTCATTTATTTAGCCCCCGGGGGGGCTATGGGCTCAGCCCTGCTCCAGCCAGCAGCACATCTTGAGTAAAACCAGAATGTTTTATTACCTTGTTTGAATGAACTCTGTCTCGTTAAAACTGTGCAAACACACTCTCGCGGTTTGGACTTGTTTCTTATATGATGGAGGACTGCTCTTGCACAACTGTCAGTTTGGTCGAGCGGTTAAGACACTTGAGCGGCACGCAGGAGACTAGAGTTCGCGTCCTATCAACGGCATCGTTTTTTTTTCCCTTTTTATTTAAAGCCTTTTGTTTCGGAGAAATCGGGGTGAAACTAGATATATACATCGACATAATAATACTTTATAATTGTTATTTTTACGTTTTAGTTCAATTTTTAGTGTAATATCGCTCCCAACGCGTAGCCGGCAGAAAACTGTGCACACACACACACACTTACTCGCGGGACAACAGTTTGTACCATCAAGCACCACTGATCGATATATTTTCAGATTAGCAACTTATTTATTTTAAGAATACCTTTCACTTCATCAAAATCTAATCAAAACTTCAGCGTTCTAAATGTAGGTGGTTGTGATTGTTTCTTATACGATGAAAGACTGCTTTTTGCATAACTGCCCGTTTGGTCTAGAGGTAGTGAACTGGACTCGTAATCAGAAGGACACGGGTTCGCTTCCCGGTCACGGCATCTTTTTTTTTTTTTTTTTTTCCGGAGAGATCGGGCTGCAGTTAGCTGCTGGCTTTTGAGGACAGTGTGGGTCCGGTCCGGTCAGAGGTTAGGTTGCCTCATATGGACAAATTAACTGGAAACACTCTTTGCGTTTGTCTGGATTGGATGTGCAGCCAGCCGTGGACCAAAGCGCTGCATGCAACTAGCAGGAGCTACGCGGGCTGTTTGTTACCGAAGGAGGAGGAAGAGCTCGGATTCGGGAGAGCATGATAAAAAAGAGCAGCTAATGGCGGCGCACACAAACAGCTTTCGGTAAGTTATTTTTTAAGCTAGCACTAACAGTAAGTCAAACGAGTAATAAAAAAAGGCTAATTTTAAAACAACAACAGATTTGAGATACTGGCAGTTACAGAGGGCGGAGACAGAGTGGCCAGAGTTTTGACGGGCGTGGACTTCAGAGCTCATTATCATAAACAGGTCGTTTAGAACGGAAGTTAGAAATGGCAGAATTAAAAAGGGTATAATTTATTATCTAAGAATTATTTTTTGTATTAAATTGAATGAACGGGGTCTGGATAGCACACAGACATACCATAAAAATTAAAAAAAACAATATGTGGTCCCCTTTAAGAAACATTACACGATTGATTGGTTTATCCTATTTATGGCTATTCTGTAAATAGTAAAAATAGAAAAATGACATTCTTTAAAGGAGTACTTTTTCAGTGTCAACTATCCTTCCTCGATGCACTTGCACATACCTTTATTTTGCTCTTACAGAATGTTTTGTTAGCAACTAGGCAGCACGGTGGCACAACTGGTAGAGCTGCTGCCTCTCAGCGAGAAGGTTGCCGGTTCAAATCCCGGTCCGGGGGCCTTTCTGGGTGGAGTTTGCATGTTCTCCCCGTGCATGCGTGGGTTTCCTCCGGGTACTCCGGTTTCCTCCCACAGACCAAAAAACATGCATGTTAGGCTGATTGGTGACTCTAAATTGACCCTAGGTGTGAGAGTGGATGGTTGTTTGGTGTGAGTGAGACAGGTCCCTCTTGTAAATGAGTCCCCGTGACTCAACGAGGCTAGCCTGTATAAATAAAGGTTGAATGAATGAAAAAAAAAAGCAACTGAAACCTCTGTTGGAGGTGGTGCCTCAAAATCTTGCACATCAGACGACATTCCATGTAATTTCTGTTGAGATTTTGATCACATAGTAGGAAATAATTGAAAATATATTGTGGTGAAACATATGTTGTAAACCTGTATGATTAAAAAAATATTTTTAAGCATGATTACATTCAAAAAGTAAAATTTAAATCACCTTGCATCTCCATGGCCATTCTGAGTCGCCATAATTATAGGTGATCTCATCTCCTTCATTGATGGGTTTAGTTGCAAACAAACATAGATGGGGCTTTTTGTTTACAATTATGTACCTCATCTTTGCATTTGGGTTTATGGTCATCATTTACAAGCCTTCCAAGCGACCCGTCCTCGTTTGCTGAATCAACACTACAAATGCATAATGCATATTTAAAAAAACAAAAACAAAACTCTTGCCAGCACTATAAATTACCTTACAATTAATAGCCTTTTATAAGTCATGTCAGACACAATGATAGGTTATTCTTAAATACTCATACATACAATATTTTCCATCGAAGTAGAATTCAAACAAAAACACTTTCTGTGATTCATCGTAAACCTGATGCTTCCTCTCACATCCTCCTTGGTGATCAGTTCACCTCGATATTCCAAAAGAATGTCATCTTTTGCAAAGGATTTTTTTGCAAAGATTCCATGACCTAGTTATATAAAAATCACATCAGTCCATCACAGGTACACAAGGACAAGTCTCCAGTCCATCACAAGGACACATGGACAAGTCTCTAGTCCATCACAGGGACACGTGGACAAGTCTCCAGTCCATCACAGGGACACGTGGACAAGTTCATTCATTCATTCATTCATTCATTCAACCTTTATTTATACAGGCTAGCCTCGTTGAGTCATGGGGACACATTTACAAGTCTCCAGTCCATCACAGGGACATCCTGGACAGGTCTCCAGTCCATCACAGGGATACCTGGACAGGTCTCCAGTCCATCACAGGTACACAAGGACAAGTCTCCAGTCCATCACAAGGACACATGGACAAGTCTCAAGTCCATCACAGGGACACGTGGACAAGTCTCAGGGACACATTTACAAGTCTCCAGTCCATCACAAGGACACATTTACAAGTCTCCAGTCCATCACAGGGACACATTTACAAGTCACCAGTCCATCAGGGACACGTGGACAAGTCTCCAGTCCATCACAGGGACACCTGGACAAGTCTCCAGTCCATCACAGGGACATGTGGACAAGTCTCCAGTCCATCACAGGGACACATTTACAAGGAAGTCACTTTTTTCTTGGAAGGCTCCCTTTCTGACAGCCTTGAACTAATCAGGATGATCCTGTGTTAGAAGACGTAAAACAAGTTGGTTTGGACCAACGATCCAAGCGGGACGGTGCTCGTTAACAGCGGGATTGAAATAAAGGATCGTGCAGAGATTTTTTCTTCAAAACATACATTTTCCTGGATAAGTTGAAGGTAACGCTCCCATTATGCCGATTCGCCATGCAACAGCGACTCCAACTCAGGAGAAGGCGCCCTCCGCGGCTGCAGAGAACGATCCAGAAGCCTCAGATGAGGAGTCGCCCTCTGCTAATGAAGATCAGGCAGCATCTTCAGCTGCAAGAGGCAAAGATGAGGAGGGGGAGAATTCAGGTGACGCGAATGCGGACAAGAATGAAGACACTACTGAAGAGTGAGTGGAGGGAGAAAAAAAGGATGAGAAAGATGTGAAATGCCCGGACTGCGAGGCTGGCCAGTGCTCAACACACTGCTTTGTTCTCCTTCTAAGGATGAAGGATGGCTACAAGTATGGGAAATCCAAAAGCAAGAAGGTGAAACGGACAATTCCTGCATGGGCTAGTGCCACTGCCAGCAAACGCATTCCTGTTACCAACTATGCAGGCACGTAGTGCAAAGTGGATACTGTAGTATCATTATCGAAGCTATAATTTACTCTCAGGACAAGGTAGGGATTTCATTCCAGTCACTCATGAAATAACTTCATTATTGATTTTATTAATAGTGTTATTATTTATCTCTAAATAAAAAAAGTGGTCCTCCTTTATTTATATCGTCTGCAGAGACTCGAAGAAACACACCGACCACAGGTTCAGACCCATCGATGAAGCTGCAGCGGAACTCAGAGGATCTGCTGAGATCCATGAAACCACTGAAGGAGAAGCTGGAGGTCAAGAAGAAAGTTCAGTCTGAGTTTGATCAGACAGCAGAACATGTGAAGGTCCAGGCTCGACTCACAAAGAGGCAGATTAAGAAGCAGTTTAAGAAGCTTCACCAGTTTCTAACAGAGGAAGAGGAGGCCAGGCTGGCTGCTCTGAGGGAGGAAGAGGAGCAGAAGAGTGGGCTGATTGAGAATATGGAGGCTCTGAGCAGAGAGATGGCAGCTGTTTCAGACACAGTCAGAGCCACAGAGGAGGAGCTGAGAGCTGAAGTGTTATTTATTTTATTAATAGTGTTATTATTTATTTTATTAATAGTGTTCATTCATTATTGATTTTATTAATAGTGTTATTATTTATCTCTAAATAAAAAAAGTGGTCCTCCTTTATTTATATCGTCTGCAGAGACTCGAAGAAACACACCGACCACAGGTTCAGACCCATCGATGAAGCTGCAACGGAACTCAGAGAGGATCTGCTGAAATTAAAATTAGCTGAATGAAAGAAAACTATAAATTTAAAAACTGTGACTAATAATATTGAAGTCATACAGAACAATCCCTGCATTATTTATAAAATTGATATCTATGTCATATACATACACACAAATATACATATATACATGTATATAAGCATATCATATATGCATATTCATATACAGTGTATA
>JBBPBX010014134.1:5000-51357 GCA_038048925.1 Garcialebias charrua
ATCCTGGAGGTGGCAGAGCTCCAGAGGTGAGGACGCCGGGGTGGCGTGGAGCGTGTCCGAGGAGGGTGGCCCTTCTTCGGACGCACGAGCGGTGGAAGTGAGGGCTCATCCTGGAGGTGGCAGAGCTCCAGAGATGAGGAGGCCGGGTTGGCGCGACGCGTGTCCGGGCAGGAGAGCCTCCGTCGGACGCACGAGCGGTGAAAGCTCATCCTGGAGGTGGCAGAGCTCTAGAGATGAGGAGGCCGGGGTGGCGCGGAGCGTGTCCGAGGAGGGTGGCCCTTCGTCGGACGCACGAGCGGTGGAAGTGGGGACTCATCCTGGAGGTGGCAGAGCTCCAGAGGTGAGGACGCCGGGGTGGCGTGGAGCGTGTCCGAGGAGGGTGGCCCTTCTTCGGACGCACGAGCGGTGGAAGTGGGGGCTCATCCTGGAGGTGGCAGAGCTCCAGAGATGAGGAGGCCGGGTTGGCGCGACGCGTGTCCGGGCAGGAGAGCCTCCGTCGGACGCACGAGCGGTGAAAGCTCATCCTGGAGGTGGCAGAGCTCTAGAGATGAGGAGGCCGGGGTGGCGCGGAGCGTGTCCGAGGAGGGTGGCCCTTCTTCGGACGCACGAGCGGTGGAAGTGGGGGCTCATCCTGGAGGTGGCAGAGCTCCAGAGATGAGGAGGCCGGGTTGGCGCGACGCGTGTCCGGGCAGGAGAGCCTCCGTCGGACGCACGAGCGGTGAAAGCTCATCCTGGAGGTGGCAGAGCTCTAGAGATGAGGAGGCCGGGGTGGCGCGGAGCGTGTCCGAGGAGGGTGGCCCTTCGTCGGACGCACGAGCGGTGGAAGTGGGGACTCATCCTGGAGGTGGCAGAGCTCCAGAGGTGAGGACGCCGGGGTGGCGTGGAACGTGTCCGAGGAGGGTGGCCCTTCTTCGGACGCACGAGCGGTGGAAGTGGGGCCTCATCCTGGAGGTGGCAGAGCTCCAGAGATGAGGAGGCCGGGTTGGCGCGACGCGTGTCCGGGCAGGAGAGCCTCCGTCGGACGCACGAGCGGTGAAAGCTCATCCTGGAGGTGGCAGAGCTCCAGAGATGAGGAGGCCGGGGTGGCGCGGAGCGTGTCCGAGGAGGGTGGCCCTTCTTCGGACGCACGAGCGGTGGAAGTGGGGGCTCATCCTGGAGGTGGCAGAGCTCCAGAGATGAGGAGGCCGGGTTGGCGCGACGCGTGTCCGGGCAGGAGAGCCTCCGTCGGACGCACGAGCGGTGAAAGCTCATCCTGGAGGTGGCAGAGCTCTAGAGATGAGGAGGCCGGGGTGGCGCGGAGCGTGTCCGAGGAGGGTGGCCCTTCGTCGGACGCACGAGCGGTGGAAGTGGGGACTCATCCTGGAGGTGGCAGAGCTCCAGAGGTGAGGACGCCGGGGTGGCGTGGAACGTGTCCGAGGAGGGTGGCCCTTCTTCGGACGCACGAGCGGTGGAAGTGGGGCCTCATCCTGGAGGTGGCAGAGCTCCAGAGATGAGGAGGCCGGGTTGGCGCGACGCGTGTCCGGGCAGGAGAGCCTCCGTCGGACGCACGAGCGGTGAAAGCTCATCCTGGAGGTGGCAGAGCTCCAGAGATGAGGAGGCCGGGTTGGCACGGAGCGTGTCCGAGCAGGAGAGCCTCTGTCGGACGCACGAGCTGTGAACTGTGGGCGCTCATCCTGGAGGTGGCAGAGCTCCAGAGATGAGGAGGCCGGGTTGGCGCGACGCGTGTCCGGGCAGGAGAGCCTCCGTCGGACGCACGAGCGGTGAAAGCTCATCCTGGAGGTGGCAGAGCTCCAGAGATGAGGAGGCCGGGTTGGCACGGAGCGTGTCCGAGCAGGAGAGCCTCTGTCGGACGCACGAGCTGTGAACTGTGGGCGCTCATCCTGGAGGTGGCAGAGCTCCAGAGATGAGGAGGCCGGGTTGGCACGACGCGTGTCCGAGCAGGAGAGCCTCTGTCGGACGCACGAGCTGTGAACTGTGGGCGCTCATCCTGGAGGTGGCAGAGCTCCAGAGATGAGGAGGCCGGGTTGGCACGGAGCGTGTCCGAGCAGGAGAGCCTCTGTCGGACGCACGAGCTGTGAACTGTGGGCGCTCATCCTGGAGGTGGCAGAGCTCCAGAGATGAGGAGGCCGGGTTGGCGCGACGCGTGTCCGAGCAGGAGAGCCTCTGTCGGACGCACGAGCTGTGAACTGTGGGCGCTCATCCTGGAGGTGGCAGAGCTCCAGAGATGAGGAGGCCGGGTTGGCGCGACGCGTGTCCGAGCAGGAGAGCCTCTGTCGGACGCACGAGCTGTGAACTGTGGGCGTTCATCCTGGAGGTGGCAGAGCTCCAGAGATGAGGAGGCCGGGATGGCGCGGAGCGTGTCCGAGCAGGAGAGCCTCCGTCGGACGCACGAGTTAGCGTTCCCCCTGTCAGGTGCACAAGGACCACAGGTTGTTAGTCTATTTTTGGTTGGAGCACCAGCACCACATCTTTTTAGTTGGAGCACCAGGACCATGGAGGTCTGGGCGGCGCGGATCTCTGGTCTTAACCCAGGGAGGGTGCTTAAGTGTGGGTACGCAGGTTCGCCTGGTAAGCCAGGTTCTGGAGGTGGCAGAGCTCCAGGGATGAGGAGGCCGGGTTCGTGGGGAGCGTGTCCGAGAAGGGGAGGGTGCGTGGGACACGAGACTTAAGCCCTCCCCTGTAAAGTACCATAGACTGTTAGTCTATTTTTGGTTGGAGCACCAGCACCACAGGTTTTTAGTTGGAACACCAGGACCACGGAGGTCTGGGCGGCGCGGATAGCTTGTCTTAACCCAGGGAGGGTGCTTAAGTGTGGGTCTGCAGGTTCGAACGGTGCGCAAGGTTCCTGGTTCTAGGCAGGGAGGGGGCTCCGGCTGGGGTTTTACCCGAGTATGGAGTACCGAAGGCGGGCATGTTTGGCACTGGGGGTCCGCCGGTTCTGGACCTCCAGGGTGCAGGTGGAGGATCTGCAGCCAGGACCAAGCGCTCCCTCCCTGGGTGAAGTCCCAGGTAGCCCCCCAGGGTGCGTACGGACCAGGCTTCCCCTAACTCTGTGCAACCCATTCCCTAACCTGTCCCCTAACCCCATTTAGGGAAATGTCCGGGACATTTGCCACACAAATGAACTTTTACATGGGAAATGTCCGGGACATTTGCCACACAAATGAACTTTTACATGGGAAATGTCCGGGACATTTGCCACACAAATGAACTTTTACATGGGAAATGTCCGGGACATTTGCCACACAAATGAACTTTTACATGGGAAATGTCCGGGACATTTGCCACACAAATGAACTTTTACATGGGAAATGTCCGGGACATTTGCCACACAAATGAACTTTTACATGGGAAATGTCCGGGACATTTGCCACACAAATGAACTTTTACATGGGAAATGTCCGGGACATTTGCCACACAAATGAACTTTTACATGGGAAATGTCCGGGACATTTGCCACACAAATGAACTTTTACATGGGAAATGTCCGGGACATTTGCCACACAAATGAACTTTTACATGGGAAATGTCCGGGACATTTGCCACACAAATGAACTTTTACATGGGAAATGTCCGGGACATTTGCCACACAAATGAACTTTTACATGGGAAATGTCCGGGACATTTGCCACACAAATGAACTTTTACATGGGAAATGTCCGGGACATTTGCCACACAAATGAACTTTTACATGGGAAATGTCCCTATGTACAGCTGCTCCAAGGAACCACCGGGGTGATTCGGTGAACCCGTGCCAGGGAGAGGAGAACCCATGATGGGTAGTTACGCTCCGTGACCACCTCCCTGGATCTCTGGTGAAGGTGTAGGGGTTGACCCAGCCTGGAACATTAGTCACACAATTGACCGTTTACATTGGAAATGTCCGGGACATTTGCCACACAAATGAACTTTTACATGGGAAATGTCCCTGTGTACAGCTGCTCCAGGAACCACAGAGGTGATTCGGTGAGCCCGTGCCGGGGAGCGGAGAACCCATGCTGTGTAGTTACGTTCCGCGACCACCCCCCTGGTCAAGGTGTACCCTGGATGGGGGTTGACCCAACCTGGGACATTTGCCACACAAATTAACTTTTACATGGGAAATGTCCCTGGGCCCTGGGACATAAGGCCGGACGCGTGAATCGGCCGCCTGGAGCACGTTCACTGGGGTGTGGGGGGTGACGGTGGGTGGCAGCCGGGACCGGCGGTGGGAGTGGATGGTCTGGGTCCCCCCGACGCATCGGAGCATGATAGCCAACAAGGCTGTCCCCAGGAACTGTCCAGGCACTGGGACATATGCAGTCCTCTGTTGCATCCTCCACATCCTCTTCCTCTACTGCATCCTCCACCTCTTGTGCTTCATCCTCTGCATCTTCTACCTCCTTTGCTGCATCCTCTGTTTCCTCTGCATCCTCTGCTGCATCCTCCGCATCCTCCCCCTCCTCTGCTGTATCTTCCATCTCCTCTGCTGCATCCTCCACATCTTCCTCCTGTGCTGTATCCTTCACCTCCTCTGTTGCATCCTCCGTATCCTCCATTGCTGTTGCATCCTCTACCTTCTCTGCTGTATCCTTCATATCCTCTGCTACATCCTCTTCTACTACATTCTTCACATCCTCCTCCTCTGCTGCACCCTCCACATCCTCCGTCTCTTCTGTTGCATCCTTCACATCCTTTAACTCCTCTGTTGCATCCTCTGCCTCCTCTACCTCCTCCGCTGCATCCTCTGCATCCTCCACATCCTCCTCTTCTGCTGCATCCTCTGCATCCTACAACTCTGCTGCATCCTCCACCTCCTCTGCTGCATCCTCCACATCCTCCTCATTTGCTACATCCTTCGCTGCATCCTACAACTCTGCTGCATCCTCCACCTCCTCTGCTGCATCCTCCACATCCTCCTCTGCTACATCCTTCGCTTCATCTGTTGCATCCTCTGCATCCTCCTCATCTGCTGTATCATCCGCCTCCTCTGCTGCATCCTTCACATCCTCCTCCTTTGCTGCATCATCCTCTGCTACATCCTCTGTATCCTCTTCCTCTGCTACATCCTCCGCCTCTTGTGCTACATCCTGTGCATCTTCTGCCTCCTTTGCTACATCCTTCGCATCCTCCGCCTCCTCTGTTGCATCCTCTGCCTCCTCTGTTGCATCCTCTGCATCCTTTGCCTCCTCTGATGCATCCTCCACATCATCCCCCTCGTGTGATGCATCCTCTGCATGTTTTGCAAACTCTGCTTCATCCTTCACATCCTCCTCCTTTGCTACATCCTCTGTCTCCTCTGTTGCATCCTCCATTTCCTTCTCCTCTGCTGCATCCTCCTCTTCCTCTGCTTCATCCTCCACATCCTCCTCCTTTGCTACATCCTCCTTCTCTGCTGCATCCTCCATTTCCTTCTCCTTTGCTGCATCCTTCTCCTCCTCTGCTGTATCCTCAACATCTCTTCCTCTGCTGTTTCCTCCGGATCCTCCTCCTCCTCTGCTGTATCCTCCACCTCCTCTGTTGCATCCTCCTCATCTGCTGCTTCCTCCGCATCCTCTGCCTCCCCTGTTTCATCCACCATATCCTACAACTCTGCTGTATCCTCCACCTCCTATGATGCATCCTCTACCACCTCAACCTCCTCCACTGCATTCTCTGCACCCTCCACATTCTCTTCCTTTGATGTATCCTCTACATCCTCCTCATCTGTTGCATCCTCCACATCCTTTGCCTCCTCTGTTGCATCCACTACATCCTACAACTCTGCTGCATACTCCATCTCCTCTGATGTATCCTATGCATTATCCTCCTCTGTTGCATCCTCTGTATCCTCCTCATCTGCTACATCATCCGCCTCCTCTGCTGTATCCTCCACCTCCTGTGTTGCATCCTCTGCATTTTCTGCCTCTTCTGCTATATTCTCCTGATGCTTTGCCTAATCTGCTGCATCCTCTACATCTTCTACCTCCTCTGCTGCATTCTTTGCATCCTACACCTCCTCTGCTACATCCTTTGCATCCTCCTTTGCATCCTACACCTCCTCTGCTACATCCTTTGCATCCTCCATCTCCTCTGCTGCATCCTCCGCATCATCTGTTGCATCTTCCACATCCTCCTCCTCTGTTGCATACTCTGTATCCTCTTCCTCTTCTGCATCCTCTGCCTCCTCTGATGCATCCTCCATATCCACCTCCTCTGCAGAATTCTCTGCCTTCTCTGTTGTATCCTTTGCATCCTCCTCCTCTGTTGCATCCCCCGCATCCTCTGCTGCATCCTACTCCTATGTTGCATTCTCTGTATTCTCCCTCTCCTCTGCTATATCCTCCACCTCCTCTGTTGCATCCTCTGTTGCATCCTCCACCTCCTCTGCTGCATCCTTTGCTACATCCTCTACCTCCTCTTTTGCATCCTCTACTGCATCCTCTGCCTCCTCTGCTGCATCCTTCGTTGCATCCTCAGCTTCCTCTGCTGCATTCTTTGTATCGTCTGCCTCATCTGTTGCATCCTCCGCCTCCTCCGCCTCCTCCTCTGCTGCATCCTCCACAACCTGTCCTCCTTTGTTATATCCTCCGCATTCTCGTCCTCCTCTGCTGTATCCTCCATCTCCTCTGCTGCATCCTCCACGTCGTCCTCCTCCTCTGTTGCACCCTTTTCCTCCTCTGCTGCATCCTCCACATCCTCATCCCCTGCTACATTCTCTGCATCCTGTTCTGCATCCTACTCCTCTTTTACATCCTCTACACCATCCTCTACATCCTCCACATCCTCCTCTTCTGTTGCATCCTCCACCTCTTCCTCCTCTGCGGTATCCTCCACCTCCTTTGCAGCATCCTCTTCCTCCTCAACCTCCTCCGTTGCATCCTTCACATCCTCCTCTTCTGCTGCATCCTCCACATTCTACAACTATGTTACATCCTCTACCTCATCTGTTGCATCCTCTGCATCCTCCTCCTCTGCTACATTCTCCATATCCTTTGCTGCATCTTCTACATCCTCCTCCTATGCTGCATCATTCGCCTCCTCTGCTATATCCTCTGCATCTTCCTCATCTGCTACATCATCCACCTCCTCTGTTGCATCCTCTGCCTCCTATGTTGCATCCTCCACCTCCTCTGGTGCATCCTCCAACTCCTCTGCTGCATCCTTCACATCCTCCTCCTCTGTTGCATCCACCGCATCCTCTTCCACTGCTGCATCCTCCGCCTCTTATACTGCATCCTCTGAATCTTCTGCCTCCTCTACTGCATCTTCTGTATCCTCTGCCTCCTCTGCTGCATCTTATGCATCCTCCGCCTCTTCTGCTGCATCCTCTGCCTCCTCTGCTGAATTCTCCAAATCCTCCCTCTGCTTTGCTGCATCCTTCACATCCTCCTCCTCTTCTACATCCTCCTCCTCTGCTGCATCCTCCACATTATCTTCCTATGCTGTATCCTCTGCCTCTTGTGTTGCATCCTCTGTATCTTCTACCTACTCTGCTGTATCCTCCGCATCCTCCTCTTCCTCTGCTGCATCCTCCACATCCTCTTCCTCTGTTGCATCCTCCACCTCTTGTGCTTCATCCTCTGCATCTTCTGCCTCCTTTGCTGCATCATTTGCATCCTCTGTTGCATCCTCCGCATCCTCCTCCTCTGTTGCACCCTTTTCCTCCTCTGCTGCATCCTCCACATACTCATCCTCTGCTACATTCTCTGCATCCTATTCTTCATCGCACTCCTCTGCTGCATCCTCTACAGCATCCTTTGCATCCTCTACATCCTCCTCCTCTGCTGCATCCTCCACCTCCTCCTCCTCTGCGGTATCCTCCATATCCTCTGCCTCCTTTGCAGCATCCTTTGCATCCTCCATATCCTCCTCCACTGTTGCATCCTCCACATTCTACAACTCTGTTGCATCATCCCCCTCCTGTGCTGTATCATCTGTATGTTTTGCCTCCTCTGTTGCATCATCCTCCTCTGCTACATCCTCCGCCTCCTCTGCTGTATCCTCCTCCTCTGTTGCACCCTTTTCCTCCTCTGCTGCATCCTCCACATACTCATCCTCTGCTACATTCTCTGCATCCTATTCTTCATCGCACTCCTCTGCTGCATCCTCTACAGCATCCTTTGCATCCTCTACATCCTCCTCCTCTGCTGCATCCTCCACCTCCTCCTCCTCTGCGGTATCCTCCATATCCTCTGCCTCCTTTGCAGCATCCTTTGCATCCTCCATATCCTCCTCCACTGTTGCATCCTCCACATTCTACAACTCTGTTGCATCATCCCCCTCCTGTGCTGTATCATCTGTATGTTTTGCCTCCTCTGTTGCATCATCCTCCTCTGCTACATCCTCCGCCTCCTCTGCTGTATCCTCCTCCTCTGTTGCATCCTCCACATCCTCTTCCTCTACTGCATCCTCCACCTCTTGTGCTTCATCCTCTGCATCTTCTGCCTCCTTTGCTGTATCCTCTGCTTCCTCTGCATCCTCTGCTGCATTTTCCGCATCCTCCCCCTCCTCTGCTGTATCCTCCATCTCCTCTGCTGCATCCTCCACATCCTCCTCCTCTGTTGCACCCTTTTCCTCCTCTGCTGCATCATCCACATCCTCATCCTCTGCTACATTCTTTGTATCCTATTCTGCATCCTACTCCTCTGCTGCATCCTCTACAGCATCCTTTGCATCCTCCACATCCTTCTCCTCTACGGTTTCCTCCATATCCTCCACCTCCTTTGCAGCATCCTCTGCCTCCTCAACCTCCTCCGCTGCATTCTTTACATCCTCCACATCCTCCTCCACTGTTGCATCCTCCACATCCTACAACTCTGTTGCATCCTCCACCTCATCTGCTGCATCCTCTGCATCCTCCTCTAGTGCATTCATCGCCTCCTCTGCTGTATCCTTTGCATCCTCCTCATCTTCTACATCATCCGCCTTCTCTGTTGCATCCTCTGCCTCCTATGTTGCATCCTCCACCTCCTCTGTTGCATCCTTCACATCCTCAACCTCCTCTTTTGCATCCTTCACATCCTCCTCCTCTGCTGCTGCATCCTCCATCTCCTCTGTTGCATCCTCCACATCCTCAACCTCCTCTTTTGCATCCTTCACATCCTCCTCCTCTGCTGCTGCATCCTCCTACTCCTCTGTTGCATCCTCCGCCTCCTCTTCCACAGCTGCATCCTCCGCATCTTTGTGCTACATCCTTTGCATCTTCTGCATCCTCTGGTGCATCCTCCGCATCCTCCGTATCCTCCGCCTCCTCTGTTGCATCCTCTGCCTCCTCTATTGCATCCTCTGCATCCTCTGCCTCCTCTGCTGCATCCTCCGCCTTCTCTGCTGCATTCTATGCATCCTACCTCTACTTTGCTGTATCCTCCATCTCCTCTGCTGCATCCTCCGCATCCTCCGCCTCCTCTGCTGCATCATCCGCATCCTCCTCCTCTGCTACATATTCGGCTTCCTCTGTTGTATCCTCTGCATCCTCCACTGCTGCTAAATCCTCTGACTTCTCTGCTGCATCATCCACATCCTCTTCCTCTGTTGCATCTTCCATATCCTCTGATGTATCCTCTTCCTCTGCTGCATCCTTTGCATCCTCCTCTTCTGTTACATCCTCCGTATCCTCAACATCCTCTTCCTCTGCATTTTATGCCTCTTCTGCTACATCTTCCGCATCCTCTGCCTAATCTGTTGCATCCTCTATATCTTCTACCTTCTCTGTTGCATTCTCTGCATCCTCTGCTTCGTCTGCTTCATCTTCCGCCTTCTCTGCTGCATCTTCCGTATCCTCTGCCTCATCTGTTGCATCTTCTACATCCTTCTCCTCTGCTACATTCTCTGCATCCTCTGCTGCATCCTCTACATCATCCTCCTGTGTTACATCCTTCGCCTCCTCTGCTATATCCTCTGCATCTTCCTCATCTGTTATATTATCCGTCTCCTCTGTTGCATCCTCTGCCTCCTGTGCTACATCTTCCGCATCCTCTGCCTCATCTGTTGCATCTTCCACATCCACCTCCTCTGCTACATCCTCTGTATCCTTTTCCTCTGCTGCATCTTCTGCCTCCTCTGATGCATCCTCCGTATCCGCCTACTCTGCAGAATTCTTTGCCTTCTCTAATGCATCCTTTGCATCCTCCTCCTCTGTTGTATCCCCCTTATTCTATGATGCGTCCTCCTCATCTGTAGCATCCTTTGCATCCTCTGTTGCATCTTACTCCTCTGTTACATTCTCTACATCCTTCCTCTCCTTTGCTGTATCCTCCGACCTCCTCTGTTACATCCTCTGCTATATCCTCCACCTCCTCTACTGCATCCTCTGCTGCATCCTCTGCCTCCTCTGTTGCATCCTCTACTGTATATTCCGTCTCCTCTGTTGCATCCTCTGCATTATCCTCAGCTTCTTCTGCTGCATTCTCTGCATCGTCTGCCTCATCTGTTGCATCTTTCACCTCCTCCGCCTCCTTTGCTACATCCTCCACAACCTCTCCTCCTCTGCTACACACTCTGCATCCTTCGCCTCCTCTGTTGCAACCTCCGGATCCTTTGCATCCTCCTCTTCTGCTGTATCCTCTGCCTCCAATGCTGCATCCTCTGAATCTACCTCCTCTGTTGCATCCTCCTCCTCTGCTGCATCCTCTGCATCCTCTTCCTTTGCTGCATCCTCCGCCTCTTGTGCTGTATCCTCTGTATCTTCTGCCTCCTCTGCTGCATCCTCTGCATCCTCCGTATCCTCTGCTACATCCTCTGCCTCCTTTGTTGCATCCTCTGAATTCTCCTCCGCTGCTGCATCCTTTGCCTTCTCTGTTGCATCCTCAACATCCTCCTCCTCTGTTGCATCCTCTGCATGTTTTGTCTCCTCTGCTGTATCCTCCACGTCCTCCAAAATTGCTCCCGATAGGTCTGGATGGTGCCTTGCAAGGTAGGTTACCACTACCAGTGTATGAATGTCTGAATGAATGGGTAGAAGGTTGGTATTATAAAGTGCTTTGGGGCTCCTCACAGGAGCTTGGAAAGAACTATATAAATAAGCTCCGTTTACCATCCTCCTTCTCTGCTACATCCTCCGCATCCTCTGTTACATCCTCTATTTCCTCCTCCTCTGTTGCATCCTCCTCCTCCTCTGTTGCATCCTCCACATCCTCCGCCTTCTCTGTTGCATCTTATACCTCCTCTGTTGCATCCTCTGTATCCTTTGCCTTCTCTTCTGCATCCTCCACATCCTCCTTCTCTGTTACATCATCCCCCTCCTGTGATACATCCTCTGCATGTTTTGCCTTCTCTGCTTCATCCTCCACATCCTCCTCCTTTGCTACATCCTCCACCTTCTCTGTTGCATCCTTCATTTCCTTCTCCTTTGCTACATCTGTATCCTCCTCTGCACCCTACTCCTCTATTGCATCCTCCACATCCTCTTCCTTTGCAGTTTCCTTTGGATCCTCTCTCTCCTCTGCTGTATCCTCCACCTCTTCTGCTGCATCCTCCACATCCTTTAACTCCTCTGTTGCATCCTCTGCCTCCTCCACCTTCTCCATTGCATCCTTTGTATCCTCCACATCCTCTTCTTCTGTTGAATCCTCTGCATCCTATAACTCTGCTACATCCTCCACCTCCTTTGCTGCATTCCTCCATATCCTCCTCCTTTGTTGTATCCTTCGCCTTATCTGTTGCATCATCTGCATCCTCCTCATCTGCTGCATCATCCGCCTCCTCTGCTGCATCCTTCAATACTTATGTGAATGGCTCGTGCCCGTCTCGTACCTTCTGGTGCCCATGACCGTGCCCCTCTGGTACCGTTCTATGCCCATGGGCATAGAACGGCACCACATGGGCACGGCCAATACTTAATAATGTGAATACCTATGTGAATGGCTTGTGTCCGTCTCGTGCCTTCGCGTAAGAAGGTCGTACAATTATGGGCCTTATACCATTGGAAAGGTATGCTCAAGGGCAATTCAAAGAGACCAGTTTCAGCTCTATGTGATGTTTCCAAGAGGGCCTAGAGCCTTCCAAATTAAAAAGGTCAAGGAAAATGCGTATTGACCCCAAACACACAGGATACAGTCAGGGTGATACGCTTATCAGGACCTGTGAGTTTCAGCTCTTTGTAAGGTTCCTAAGTAGGTCAACATGCCTTCCAAAATGACAAGGTCATAAGGTCAGTACATTTTTGCCCATAACTTCGCGTAGGAAGGTCGTACTAAGACAAGCCATACACCGTCGGAAAGGTCTCGGCGAGCCGGATCTGAAAATGTGAGCTCCGCGTGGATACATAGTTTCCCTAAGTAGGGAGGGAGTTTTATCAATTCACATTGGTATTTCAATATCACAAAGTATTGACCGTACCCATCTCGTACCGTTCTATGCCCATGAGCATAGAACGGTCCCACATGGGCACGGCCAATACTTTTTAATGTGAATACCTATGTGAATGGCTCGTGCCCATCTCGTTCCTTCTGGTGCCCATGACGGTGACCCTTTGGTACCGTTCTATGCCCATGGGTATAGAACGGCATCGCATGGGCACGGCCAATACTTTATAATGTGGATACCTATGTGAATGGCTCGTGCCAATCTCGTGCCTTCTTGTACCAATCTCGTGCTTTCTGGTGCCCATGACCATTTAGAAAATGTCAACAACATGTGACGTACGGTGTCACATGTGCTACAACTTGCTTAGCAATATCAGTCGTCACCTAAAGAGTTCACATAAAGTTAACAACATGGAGGATAGAAAAATACTGGTAAACTAGGCATCAGGTCATATCAATGCTCGCCGGCTATTGTCCCTGCAATGTGCTAGGGTGCCCATACAAGCCTGGCCAATATCTGGACATGCATATCAACGATACACACTGCGAGCTGTCTGTCGAGGAGCGGGCTAGGATGTTAAGTCAGGCAAAGTCCCTCAAAGCTCTGGAGCTCCTTGCAAAGCTACGAGCATCTGGGCCGGACCCAGAGATGCAATCTAACTTTGATGTAGAGGACCCACTCTGATCCTAGCTGAGATAGGAGATCAAGAAGTGGGAGAAGCAGTTCCGGCCTCCCCCAAACCTGATTGTGGAACTTCCGAGTACGTAGACATTGTGAAAGGGTAAGCACCTATTTTTAGTCATCGTTAGTACATTTTATGAACGGACAAGGCAGGTGACAGACTCTACATGATGTGGATCTGAGTCTAGCAGTGAACCTCTAGTAAACATGTCACCATTTAAATTTTTGCTTATTTACCTTCATGCATATCTCTATCAAAGGCTCTCCCTCTGTTTCTCTCTCCCTATCCATCCCTCTCAGTTGACTGGGGAGGAGGAGCAAGGTAGCAGTCCTACCACTGCCAGCACTAGCGTAAGGACTCTCACCCACACTTCCAGATCAAAAGCACCCACTCCCATCCCCAGTAGCTCCAGAGCATTCACTCCCATCCCTAGCAGCTCAAGAGCACCCACTCCCATCCCTAGCCATAGGTCACTCCTATGGTCTACAAGACCCTCTGTAGCCTCTCTCAGGCTTTGTTTCCGGACATCTGCGTCTGGTATATGGAATGGTACCAGGGGGTCACGGGAGTGCGTTTGGCTCCAGAACTGGGTGAGTAAAGGCTAATTTCCAGCAAACTGTGTTTGGCCTCCAAGGACAGCTTTAGAGCATGAAAAGTAGCCCCCTCTTTCTTGACCTTTTCACTCCTGGACCCCCAGAACCCCAGAAATTGTACCCTGAGTTCTGCAAGAAAAAGGGTCACAAAACGGAACTAGACGGTCACCAGCTGTACTTTCAATGAGGCGACCTCGGGCCTTATACTTTAGAGTATGTTTGGGCCCCGTGATTCGCATAGGAACCTTCGATCTGGGCAAGCTTGATGCCGTTGGAAAGGTCTTTTTAAGACGAAGAGAATGAGCCCAAGCTTGTCTTGATGACCCCTTTCTATGTCCTACAATTAACCTACAAAATTGGAGGTGTAGACCCATTGACTTACATTGCCCATTGACTTACATTGCGTTTAGGTCTGTGTTCATCAGGCTGCCTCGGGCCACAGGAATAGACCAGAGCCACATAACTATAAAATCTGGTAGAAACGGTTATGCTTAAGAGATCCTGTGGATTTGTTGGTGCTAGGTCAATGTTAAGGTACCTTGATTAACTTTTGAACAAGCGGAGGCCTGTGGAATATTCTTACCCTTTTTTACACCTTCTGCAGCCTGTATCTCCAAGTAGGAAGTAAGGAACTGCACCAAAATTGCTGGAGATGTAGACCAGGAGAGGCCGCATCTATTCTCAAAATCTGGGCTTCCTACGAGCAGCGTAAGATCCCCAAACGGCCCGCAAAGTTCGGTCAGGTGTATTTTTTGTGAAAAATAGTGTTACAGAAAAAAATCATAACTCAGGATTCCAAAGTCCTGGAGACTCCAGATTTGAATCACATGTACATGGAGTAAGCCCTAAAGGAGTGTGAGAATTTTGTGCACATACGTGCATGGGAAGAGGTCCAAATTTACAAAATATGTTCAGAAAATGGAATTTTTAGGGGCCAAAACTGTTTAAGTTCCTAACTCGGGGCCGAAAGCGTTTAGGGACCCCAGATTTGAGGTGTCAACATTGGGGGGAGGGTGGAACACATCCATCTTGTCATTTTTTTCATGACTGTTTTTTCATGATTCCAGCCTTAGGTCACGAATGAGGTAAGGTTCACTTTCCGACAGTGTTTTGCAAGGGTCAGATGACAATCGCAATTCATTTTTTTAGAAAGGTGCTAGGAGGCTGATTTTTGAGTATGTTATTCTCGGGCTCAAGCCAAACACGTGCGACTTGGTCCCGTGTGCCTTGGACCCCTGGGTCCCCCGTAGCGGCTCCCCAAATGCTGGAAAAGGCCTAAAAATCTAGGGTTGATATTTTTTGAACCGTCGGTCCGATTTCCACCAAACCTACATGGATCTTCACGTCTCGGGCCTTGTTTAACAGATTTCAGATCCAGGGGCCTGGGACCCCTACAGGGCCAACTTTTTTCAGGAACCTCGTTAAGCAACGGGACCAAGACGGTTGGGTTTGGGAAGTAAAACTATGTGTGGTTATCTATTTTGATGGTAAAATTTGTTTTTCTGGGATCCTTGGGACATAGCAATTTATGTTGCAATGTAACCCTAAGGGACACAAGTCAACCATAAGGTGTATGACCCATACGTGACAATGTACCCCTAAGGGGCACAAGTCAGCCATAAAGGGTACGGCCAATACATCACAATGTAATCCTAAGGGGCACCAGACAACCATAAGGGGTACTACCCATACGTTACTATAAGGGGTACCAGAAGGCACGAGACGGACATGGTCAATACTTTATCAATTCACATTGGTATTTCAATATCACAAAGTATTGACCGTGCCCGTCTCGTACCGTTCTATTCATGAGCATAGAACGATCCCACATAGGCACGGCCAATACTTTATAATGTGAATAACTATGTGAATGGCTCGTGCCCGTCTCGTGCCTTCTGGTGCCCATTACAGTGTCCCTCTGGTACCGTTCTATGCCCATGGGCATAGAACGGTACCAGAGGGGCACAACCAATAATTTACAATGTAAATACCTATGTGATTGGCTCGTGCCTTCTGTTGCCAATGACCGTGCCCCTTTGGTACCGCTCTATGCCCATGGGCATAGAACGGCACCAAATGGACATGGCCAATATTTTATTATGTGAATACCTATGTGAATGTCTCGTGCCCATCTCGTACTTTCTGATGCCCATTACCGATCCCAGAGAAGCATGGCCACGGGCATGGAAAGGCACGAGACGGGCACGGTCAATACTTTGCTATATTGAAATAGCAATGTGAATGGATCATGCCCATCTGGTACTGTTCTATGCCCATGGGCATAGAACGGTACCAGAGGGGCATGGCCATGGACACCAGAAGGTACGACGCGGGCATTGTCAATACTTTATACTGTGAATACAATTGTAAATGGCTCGTACCCCTATGTTACCGTTCTATGTCCATGGGAATAGAACGGTCCCACATGATATTTATTTTCTCTGTTTCAGAAAATGTCAACGACACGTGACGTACGGTGTCCCATGTGCTACAACTTGCTAAGCAACATCAGTCGTCACCTGAAGAGTTCACATAAAGTTAACAACATGGAGAAGAGAAAAATACTGGTCAACAGGGTATCAGGTCACATCAATGATCGCCGGCTGTTGTCCCTGCACTGTGCTAGTGTGCCCATACAAGCCTGGCCAACATCTAGACATGCATATCAACGATACACACTGCGAGCTGTCTTTTGAGGAGCAGGCCAGGATGTTGGGTCAGGCAAAGTCCCTCAAAGCTCTGGAACTCCTTGCAAAGCTACGAGCATCTGGTTCGGACCCAGAGATGTAATCTAACTTTGATGTAGAGGACCTCACTCTGATCCTAGCTGAGATAGGAGAGCATGAGGTGGGAGAAGCAGTTACGATCTCCCCCTAGCCAGCTTGTGGAATTCCCGAGTGCGTAGACATCGGTAAAGGGTAAGCACCTTACTTTTAGTCATCGTTAGCATATTTTATGAATGGACATGGCAACCGACTGACTCTGCATGATGTGGATCTGAATCTAGCAGTGAAGCTCTAGTAAACATGTCATCATTTAATTTTTTGCTTATTTACCTTAATGCATATCTCCATCAAAGGTTCTCCCTCTCTTTCTCTCTTCCTATCCATCCCTCTTAGGTGACTAGGGAGGAGGAGCAAGGTAGTAGTCCTACCACTGCCAGCACTAGCTCAAGGACTCCCACCCATACTTACAGATCAAAAGTACCCACTCTCATCCCCAGCAACTCCAGAGCACCCACTCCCATCCCTAGCAGCTCCAGAGCACCCACTCCGATCCCTAGCCATAGGCCACTCCTATGGTCTGCAAGACCCCCTGAAGCCTTTCTCAGGCTTCGTTTCCTGCCTTCTGTGTCTGGTACATGGAACGGCACCAGGGGGTCACGGGAGTGCGTTTGGCTTCTGAACTGGGTGTTTAAAGGCTAATTTCTAGCAAACTATGTTTGGCCTCCAAGGACAGCTTTAGAGCATGAAAAGTAGCCCCCTCTTTCTTGACCTTTTTACTCCTGGACCCCCAGAACCCCAGAAATTGCACCCTGAGGTCTGCAGGAAAAATGGCCACAAAACAGAACCAGACGGTCACTAGCTGTACTTTAAATGAGGTGACCTCGGGCCTTATACTTCGGAGTGCGTTTGGGCCCCATGATTCGCATAGGAACCTTCGATCTAGGCAAGCTTGATGTCGTTGGAAAGGTCTTTTTAAGAAGAAGAGAATGAGCCCAAGCTTGTCTTGATGACCCCTTCCTCTACCCCACAATTAACCCGCTAATTTGGAGCTGTACACTCTTAAAAATCAAACGACGATCTGTTCAGAGGATTTCATAAAATGTGTTGTTCAGACATGAAATTCTAAATAGATCAGTACCAATGAGAAAATGTTTATCAAACCAATGATATCAACCCTAATTGTCGAAAAAAAGGCGTTCAACGTGAATTATTTAATAAACTGGATTTGGAATTAGTTGTTGGCACAACAGAGTTGAAAGAAGAGCTGTTGGCATGTAGCTCGACGGGGTTTCCCAAGCAACAGGACAGGGGCAGCTCCTGTCCTGCTGCCTGTCCTGCTGATACAGATTTAAACTATGCATTAAATTTATAAATGTAAATTCAATGTACATTATTGTTTAAATCTGTATCTGTTTATCAAAACCAACAAGAATTACAACTCAGTTCCACAATCAAAAACGAAACTAAAAAACGGGATTTCCCAGAATGCTTAGCGGTATATCAAAGTCAGAGTCAGAGTCAGATAGTCTTTATTGTCATTTGCACCGCATGTGGTACATGTGATGAAAACGAGATTATGTACACGGGGTCCCAGTTACATCCAACAACAAATGCAAGAGAAAAACAGTAATAACATCTAGAATTAACTAAGAAAAACATCAACTAGTAATACACTAAGCTTAATATAGTGGGAATAAACAGCAGCACGAACATGAGTTTGTATGAGCAGATGGTCACAGATGAACACAGATGAACACAGCAACAAGAAAACAGATCAGCATCAGCACAATGTGATATTTTGCAGTGTTTATTTTTTATTTTATTTTTATTTATTCATGAGTCTAACAGCCTCAGGGTAGAAGCTGTTCCTCAGTCTAGTGGTTCTACATTTGATGCTCCTCAACCTCCGTCCTGAGGGGAGTGGGGCAAAGAGTGAGTGTGCTGGGTGAGTGAGGTCTTTCATGATGCAGGTGGCTCTTTTCCTGCATCTGGAGGTGTAAATGTCTGTGATGGTGGGGAGACTGACTCCAACAGACTTCTGTGCAGCCTTCACCACTCTCTGTAGAGCTTTCCTCTCTTCAAC
The DNA here is from genome assembly GCA_038048925.1 of Garcialebias charrua. NCBI lineage: Eukaryota > Metazoa > Chordata > Actinopteri > Cyprinodontiformes > Rivulidae > Garcialebias > Garcialebias charrua. The sequence goes on from JBBPBX010014134.1 coordinate 23,349, forward strand.
TGTGCAGCCTCCATGCCACACGTTGATGCTGGAGCACAGGACACTCTCCACTGCACACCTGTAGAACGAGGTGAGAACTGGGCTGCTCAGACCAGCACGTCTCAGCCGTCTGAGGAAGTAGAGTCTCTGATGACCTTTCTTGATCAGGCTGGTGGTGTTGTTGCTCCAGCTGAGATTATCATTCATGTGTACACCCAAGTATTTGTAGCTGGAGACCACTTCCACTGCAGACCCACCTATTTTCAGTGGGGCGTGGGTGTGTTTGTTCCTTCTGAAGTCCACAATCATCTCCTTTGTCTTCTTCACATTCATGTGAAGATTATTCTCTTTGCACCAGCTCTCCAGATGTTCCACCTCCTGTCTGTAGCTGGACTCATCATTGTTTGTGATGCATCCCACCACCGCTGTATCATCTGCAAACTTAACAATATGACAGCCTGGAAGTGTGGCTGTACAATCATATGTGAGCAGAGTGAACAGAAGGGGGCTCAGCACACATCCTTGAGGAGAGCCAGTGCTGAGGGTTATGGTGGAGGAGGAGAAGTTGTGGATCTTCACGGACTGTGGTCTGTTTGTTAAGAAGTCTAGTACCCAGTTACAAATAGAGGGGCTTAGTCCAAGTGTAGATAGTTTGTCTATCAGAGTTTGGGGGATCATGGTGTTGAAGGCAGATGTGAAGTCCACAAAGAGCAGACGCACGTATGAGTCCTTCTGATCCAGGTGGGTGAGAGCAATGTGGACCATGGAAGAAATGGCGTCCTCTGTTGATCGGTTCTCACGGTATACATATTGATGAGGGTCCTTGTTGATGTTGACAGTTGCCTTGATGTGGGACATGACCAGTTTCTTAAAACATTTAGCGACTATCGTTGTGAGGGCCACTGGTCTATAGTCATTCAGACCAGTCACTGTGGAGCTCTTTGGGACTGGGATGATGGTCGCAGTCTTCAGGCAGGTGGGAACTGACTCCAATGCAAGTGAGGTGGTGAAGATGTCAGCCAGCACCTCACAGAGCTGGTCCGCACATTCCTTCAGAACTTTCCCTGGGATGTTGTCTGGTCCGGTTGCTTTATGAGGATTAATCTTTCTGAGACTGCCTCTCACTTCTGCTACGGTCACTCTGAGATGCTCTTCATCTGGTGATGAGGTGAGTCTGGTGCTAGCTGGTCTGTTTGGATCATCAAAACGTGCATAAAACTTATTGAGGGCATCAGGCAGAGATGGGTCCCTGGGGCATTGTTTGTTCTTGCCTTTGTAATCTGTTATGCATTTAATACCCTTCCACATGCTCCGTGGGTCTTGTGAGGTGAACTGTCCCTCGATCCTCTGTGCATACGTGGCCTTGGCCTTCTTAATGCCATCCTTCAGTTCATTCCTGCTCTTTCTCAGCTCCTCTTTATCTCCTGACTTGAATGCAGTGTCCCTGGCTGCTAGCAAGGCGTGAACTTCTTTATTTAACCAGGGTTTCCGGTTCGGGTAGGATTTAACATATTTTTTTATGGATACATTTTCAGAGCATGTACTGATGTAGCCCAGGACTGAGGAAGCATAGAGATCCAGGTCAACTGAGCTTCCATCAGTAGCTGCTTCTCTAAAAACAGACCAGTTTGTCTTCTCAAAACAGTCTCTCAACATGGGGGAACTATCTTTAGGCCAGATTCTTATCTCTCTTTGTTCCGGAGTGTTCAATTATAGTTTAAATCTGTATCTGTTGATCAAATTCAACAAGAAATACAACTCATAGTGTCACAATCAAAAATAAAACTAAAAATGGGGACTGTGTTGATTTCCCATAATGCTTAGCAGTATTTTAGACTAGTGTCCCGGGTTGCACCATGAGTCAGAAGGACGTCTGTGGTAGAGACCTGCTCTTGTATGTCATCAGTTTATGAATTACTGTAGTGAGGCTTAGAGTGTCTTCTCTGGGTTTACCTCACACAATGTTAACACTAGAAGTCCCAGGATTTTCGACCTCCCCCCAGAAGTCCTGAAAGAGGGTCAAAAGACCCTTAGTCCAAACCAACCATTAGTGGGCCATCAGTTGGTCCACATTAGTGGGCCATTAACTGCCTTTTGTTATAAATATGCGTGTACACAACTCAGACACCCCCACCACACCAGACTGCACAGACTGCATTCCAATGTTTCCACCAGGTAAGTAAGACTCTGGTTGCACTTCCCCCCTTAGTCAGAAGAGAGGCCCTGACCTGAATTCACACATAACAGACCCTGAAGTTATCTCACAGTTGAACATTTTGGGACATTCACTGAACGGAAAGATTTGTATGCTCCATGAGGGACCGACACAGGTCAAATAACTGTTAATAATCTGTTGGAATCCTGGCAAAAACAAATGCAGATTTGTTCCTGTCTTTGATTTTATACGTTGTCGAGAAGAGTGAGTTTATTATGGATTCGAAACCTACAAAAAACTAATCAGTACAGGAAAACTTATGAAATGTAATGCAAAAATATATTAATAACAGTTGCCGAGGTAGAAACATGTCTGGGCTTGTCCGGACTGGCCCGGACTTGCCTATTATGTAACTTCAGTTATCTCATCTGTTATGAATGTGTGCACAGAAAGAGTGGCAGGAAAGAAGGCCCACTTAGACACACACACACTCACACACACACACACATACAGACGCACACTCACACAAAAACATGCAGAGAAGTGCAGAATGAGGACTGCAAAAGGAGCAGAAAAGAGTGGTTGTTTAAAACCTTAGAAAAGCCTGTAACATCTGAGTGTTGGAAACTGTAGTTATGAGGTTAAGATAAATAAGAGAAGTTAACTGTGTCTTAAAGTTTAAACCGTTAAGAGTTGTGAAAGTCATGAAGAAAGTCACTTCCCAAAAGCAAGCAACCACATCCTCTAATTCATACACGAACATTTTAACAGGAGCAGAGAGCAGGAGGGAGAAAACATGAGGCAAAAGACTTGTTCTAACTTTAAAATGTTTTTATCTGAACTTGGTTTAACCTTGATTGGTTTTTATAAGTAACTTGTTCTAATTAATACGAGCAAGATATATATGATTTTTACCAATAATCATGGTAGATGTGTTTTAACCAATATAATCAAGTGAGATGTGTTTTAATTAATATAATCAAGTAAGATATGGATGTAACCAATATAATCATTTAATATGATGTTGTTATGATAGAGAGTTAATCATTTTTATAATAGCAATTGTAATGATGTGTTACTATGTTTCAAAGATGGTTTTGTGACAAAAGTGGTCTCTTGCAAAACACACATGTTGAAAAGTATAACTTGCAAACACTTTACTGGAAAAAGTGATGTAACTAACTGACCGGAGTTGTGTCAACCTCCGGCCCTGGTGAATCATCCAGCCTCGAGCAAAAAGAGCAAATTCATTTCCTAATAAGGGATCATGTAGCTTCAAGCAGAGATTGCAAGAATAGAGCAGCTCTGCCCAGAGATTGACAAAGCAAGCAAACTTAGCCAATCACAGACTAGCTATCCCCCTCCTCCTAGGGAGAAGGCGGGACTAAGATTTATATTTAAACGCCCTGTTCCTTCAGAACCGGGCTGTCCGAAGTTGTCATGATGCGGTCGAGGAGCTGTACATCAGACATCGAGTAACTGGAGCTGACCTGCTCCACTGAAGACCCAAAGCGTGGTTCAGATCGACTCCGTGCTGACAGGAGGAAGCAAGCGTCCTGGGGAGAGACTTCTTTTCTTTCATTTTCAAGCTTGGAGGAAGGACTGGATAGTTTTTACCCAGACAGCCAGGACGAAGCAAAACTTGTTTCTTCAGATCAGACCAGCAGGGAGTCAGAGGTGAGCTTCAGTCCCCAGGGACTGAAGGCGACTGCTTCAGGTTTTCCCTCTCGGTCCCCAGGGACTTTGAGGAAGAAAAGGGATGCCTGCTAGACACCTTACTGAATCCCGTCTTCAGCTAGATTTAAATCAAATTAAATTAAATGCGGATAGAGCGGAAGCAAATAGACAATTCAATTATCTTAGAGACTTAATTGCTCGAGGTTGCTTGATAATCCGGAGGGCTCTGGGGAGATACATCCACTGGGTAAGGGTTTAAGTAAAACTCTAAACCCTGATCCTTAAGGTCAGGAGAGACGTGTGTTTGCAGAAGACCACTCTAACTCTGATTCTTAAAATCAGATGAGATGGAAATGAGTGAGTGTACTCTAAACTCTAGCTCATAAAGCTGGATGAGGAATTTTCTTATGATTAAGCGCTCTAATTCTGGTCCATAAGACTGGATGGGTATTGGAAGTGTTAACTGTGTGACATCAATGAGACGACCCTCCGAGCCTCTCCAGCCTGGACTCCAGAAAAGAACCTCCTCAAAGACTACATGCAGATCGAGCAACTTAACATCAAGTCTAAAGATTGTTTGGTGAATTAATACTTTTACTTTACTTATAATCATAATAATTAATTGTACTGTTATGCTGTAACGCTGATCCTTCCCTGCAAAATAATTAATTAAAATAAACAAAACGTAAAATTCTTGACTTTTATTCATCATCCACTTGTCCATGGAAATGTAAGTTTGGTTCACAAAGATAACATCAAATATTAGGAGGTTTTTAAAGGTTAAGCATTAGCACCTAAGGTTATATTAAAACAATACCCCAGGGTCCGATCTCCTGGATCCTAAAATTAACTGGATCAGTAACAATAGCGAGCTTAAACACGGGAGAAGCCTCCGTTAACACGAGTTGCCTTGTACTAAACCCTCCGGTCCCCGGCTGCTGAGGTGGAGGGAGGAGCAAGGTGAAAAAGGGGTGTGGCTTGTGGAAGCTAGGAGGTGAATAGTCCAGATGAATTCTCCCATCGACAGCCTTCAGTCGGAAGCTGTCCCACGTAGTTCAAGGTAATACCCAAACTCCGGGACCGGTTCAATAGACCCTGTTAGCAGGTAGGCTGCAGTGAGGGCGTGTCACGCACCTTGTGATTACCTCGCTGATTATTCAGATAAGCAAACATTGTCCAGCACTTTGTGTGGACTTGTTCCTGTTTAAAGTGCTTTATAAATAAAATGGTATGGTATGAGTATCAATGTAATTGTTTTATGTTAATCCTTTTAAACGTTTCTGTTGTATTCTTCTCTTTTAACTCTGACCTTTCAAAAAAAAAAAAGTTTAATTCTAAAATGTAACTATTATTGCCTATGTTACTACATTGAGAGAGTGGGTGCTGGACGACCGGCTCTTCTTCAGAACGGACCGGTGCATCAAGACTACGGGGAAAACGCGAGGCGGCGGTGTTTGTATTTACGTACACAAAGATTGGTGCACGAACTGTGCTGTGATAAAAAGAGCTTGTTCAGCTGCCGTGGAGTTGATCACAGTTAGGTGTCGGCCGCATTATCTTCCGCGCGACCATGCTGTGATTTTAATAACAGTTATTTACATACCCCCCGATGCTAATGCTAATGACGCCCAGGGAGAGATTCATGACTTACTCACCTCGCTGCAGTGTAAATATCCTGAGGGGCTTTTCATTGTTTGCGGGGACGTCAATCACGTTGATCTTCAAGTCTCCCTCCCAGCCTTCAATAAGAACGTCTTCACAGCTACGAGAGGAGATAAAACACTCGACCAAGTCTTCACAAATGTAAAGGGGGCATACACGGCGAAGACACGCCCAGCGCTCGGAGCTTCCGACCACGAGTCTCTGATCCTGGCGCCAAGAGAACTCCCTCCACTCAGGCGGTCCAAGCCGGAACAAAGACAAATAACAATCTGGCCTCAAGATAGTTCCCCCTTGTTGAGAGACTGTTTTGAGAGGACAAACTGGTCTGTTTTCAGGGAAGCGGCCACTGATGGAAGCTCAGTTGATCTGGAACTGTACGCTTCCTCAGTCCTGGGTTACATCAGTACATGCTCTGAGAATGTTTCCATAAAAAAATATGTGAAATCCTACCCGAACCGGAAACCCTGGTTAAATAAAGAAGTTCACGCCTTACTAGCAGCCAGAGACACTGCATTCAAGTCAGGAGATAAAGTGGAACTGAGAAAGAGCAGGAATGAACTGAAGGATGGCATTAAGAAGGCCAAGGCCACGTATGCACAGAGGATCGAGGGACAGTTCACCTCACAAGACCCACGGAGCATGTGGAAGGGTATTAAATGCATAACAGATTACAAAGGCAAAAACAAACAATGCCCCAGGGACCCATCTCTGCCTGATGCCCTCAATAAGTTTTATGCACGTTTTGATGATCCAAACAGACCAGCTAGCACCAGACTCACCTCATCACCAGATGAAGAGCATCTCAGGGTGTCCGCAGCAGAAGTGAGAGGCAGTCTCAGAAAGATTAATCCTCATAAAGCAACCGGACCAGACAACATCCCAGGGAAAGTTCTGAAGGAATGTGCGGACCAGCTCTGTGAGGTGCTGGCTGACATCTTCACCACCTCACTTGCACTGGAGTTAGTTCCCACCTGCCTGAAGACCGCGACCATCATCCCAGTCCCAAAGAGCTCCACAGTGACTGGTCTGAATGACTATAGACCGGTGGCCCTCACCCCGATAGTCGCTAAATGTTTTGAGAAACTGGTCATGTCCCACATCAAGGCAACCGTCAACATCAATGAGGACCCTCATCAATACGCATACCGTGAGAACCGATCAACAGAGACCTTTCTTTTTAAGCAAGCCTATTCTGCCTCCACATGATTTTATCTTTGATCTTAGCTGATATCATTATTGATTTTACTTGATTTTATCACTTGTTTTATTTTATTTATTTTTTAAGCAAGCCTAATCTGCATCCACATGATTTTATCTTGATCTTAGTCGATATTATTATTGATTTTATTTGATTTTATCACTTGTTTTATTTTGATCTTTGCTTTATTACAATTTGTAGCACTTTGAGATTTTTATTAATGAAAAGTGCATTATAAATGGAATTCATTATTATTATTATTATTATTAAATATGTATCCATTGATATCAAAGGCAACAAGAATTACAACTCATAGTGCCACAATAATTGATAATATTTTCACAAATATAACAAATGGGGATATGATAGGTGGTATCTTAACGACCGACTTAAGTGATCATTTACCAGTTTTCACAATCTATAAAAATGATCAAAACATCACAAAAGCAGTTACAACGAAGAAAAAGATCATAAACACGTCAAAAAGAGTTTTGGAAAAATTGAAAGAGGATCTGGATAAACAAGACTGGAGTGATGTGTATGTTGGTGATGCCAACAGAGCATATGATGAGTTTATGAATATCTTGGAGGCTCTGTATGAAAAAAATTGTGTGCAAACAAATCATACAAAAAGAAATAAGGTTGATCAACCATGGATGACAAAAGGGTTGAGAAATGCTTGTAAAAAAAAGAATTATTTGTATTCATGTTTCTTGAAATTGCGAAGTCAGAGCGCTGAAGAAAAATATAAAAAGTATAAAAATAAATTAGTAGGGATTATAAGGAAACATAAGAAAGAATATTATAGTAAATTATTAGATAAAAGTAATGGTGATATGAAAGCAACATGGCGAGTAATGAATAGTGTCCTGAAGAATCATAAAACAAAAACTGGTATTTCAAAATACTTTGTAAAAGACAACGATGAAATTCATGATGAAAATGAAATTGTAAATGGATTTAATCAATATTTTGTGAATGTTGGATCAAGCCTTGCAGCTAAAATACCAAAAGCAGATAATAATGTGATCCATTCAATTAAAGGTTGTGCAAATAGTATTTTTCTAAATGGAACCAACAAAGAGGAAATAATGAATGTAGTAAAAAATCTTACAGACAAGAGATCAAGGGACTGGGTGGACATGGATATGATGTTTGTAAAGGACATAATGAGCCATGTTATTGAGCCATACATATGTAATTTATCATTTTCAACAGGAATATTTCCAGATAATATGAAAGTAGCTAAGGTAGTTCCTCTTTTTAAAAATGGTGATAAATGTGTGTTCAACAATTATAGACCTATATCCTTGTTACCACAGTTTTCAAAAATTCTTGAAAAACTATTTGTAAACAGACTAGATCAATTTATAGATAAACAAAATATTCTAAGCAACAGTCAGTATGGGTTTAGAGCAAAAAACTCTACATCAATGGCTCTCATGGAATTAATGGAACAAATAACTACTGCTGTCGATCAAAAACAATATTGTATCAGTATTTTTGTTGATTTAAAAAAAGCATTTGATACTATTGATCACACCATTCTCCTTGAAAAACTGAACAAATATGGTATTAGAGGACCAGCATTACAAGTCAAAGTCAAAGTCAACTTTATTGTCAGATCTGCAATATGTACTGTACAGGACATACACAGGACCGAAATTGCGTTTCTCTCAGTCCCTCGGTGCAACAGTAAACATCTAAACATTGAAACACTGAAACATATAATAATAGACATAAGCATAAAATAGTAAAACTAACACTGTCCTGAGTTTTTGCATAGTGGTATAAGAGTATGAAAATTTACACCAACTCTAAAACTAAAACATTAAACATTTAATGAACATAATACTGTCCTGAGTTTTTGCATACTAGTATAAAAAAAGAGTATAAAAAGTATAACTAAAATAAACTAAAGGTTTCTAGCATTGACATTTGCAAAGTGGCAAAGCAGCGTATGAGTTAATGTACACAGTATATGTATGAGGTAGTAGTTGATGTTGTTATAGAGGCAAAAAGTGGCATATGCAGTAAGGCACATTGGGCATCCCTAAATAAGACCGTTCAGAGCACACTGTATATGTATCAGCAGTGGTGTAGATATTAGAGTAGTGTAAATGTAAACAGTAGTAATTAAATGTAAGCAGTAGTAATAAAAGTAAACAGTATTAATAAATGTAAACAGAGAATGTAAACAGTATTATGACTATAGGCAGTGATGTAATACAAACATTAGTGCAAGTATGAGAAGTAGTGCAAACTGTATGAGCACATGACCGAGAGTTTAGTGAATAACCCGTTTGATGACACAGAGTCCAGTGTTAAAATCTTTGTGTTGTGTGGTAATGTGTGAGAAAGTTTTAGTGTTAAGGCAGTTCAAATGGGAGGGGGGCAGAGCAGGCAGAGTGTTTAGCATCCTGACTGCCTGATGAACAGAGCTGTCTCTCAGTCTGCTGGTTCGAGCCTGGAGACTCCTCAGTCTCCTCCCTGATGGCAGCAGTCTGAAGCAGCTGTGTAGTGGGTGTGTGGGATCACCTGCCATGCAGAGGGCTTTCCGAGTGAGGCGTTTGCTGTGTAAGTCCTGCAGTGAGGGCAAGGAGGTGCCCACGATCTTCTCAGCTGCTCTCACAATGCGCTGGAGGCTCTTGCGGCAGGATGCAGTACATGCACCAAACCACACAGTGATGCAGCTGGTCAGGACACTTTCTATGGCACCTCTGTAGAAGGTGCTCATGATGGGGGTTGAAGCTCCAGCCCTTTTCAGCTTGCGGAGAAAGTAGAGACGCTGGTGAGCCTTCTTTGCCAGTGCTGCAGTGTTCCTGCTCCAGGACAGGTCCTTTGAGACGTGCACTCCCAGGAACTTGGTGCTGTCTACTCTCTCCACTGCGGTGCTGTTGATGGTCAGAGGGGCATGTTGGGCATCCCTCTTCCTGAAGTCCACAACAATCTCCTTTGTCTTCTCCACGTTGAGAGTGAGATTGTTGTGTCCGCACCACAAGGCCAGGCGGCTCACCTCTTACAGTGGGTATCTAGCTACTTGAAAGATAGGAAACAATTTGTACAAATAAATGATGTAAGATCTGACCTCTGTAATATCACATGTGGAGTTCCCCAAGGCTCTGTACTTGGACCAAAGCTATTTATTTTATATGTGAATGACGTGGTAAATGTGTCAGGACTCCTTAAATATGTACTTTTTGCTGATGATACCACATTTTTCTGTTCAGGCGAAAATATAGAACAAATGTTGGAATTGATAAAGATAGAATTTGTCAAGATAAAAACTTGGTTTAAAATAAATAAATTATCATTAAATCTAGAAAAAACTAATTACATGATATTCAGTAATAAAAAGAAAACTGTTGATGTTCCACTCAAAATTGAGGGTGTTGAGATTTGCAGAGTGAGTGAGGTGAAGTTTTTGGGTGTTATCATTGATGACAAACTGACATGGAAACAACACATTCATTCAACCTTTATTTAGTCAGGTAAATCTCATTGAGCCTCGAGGGCTCATTTACAAAGGCGACCTGCTACAAACTAAAGAATGATGAACAGCAATGGTAGAATTCCACAACAAACAACAGAAAAAAAAAGAAAAAAAAAACGTAGGAGAGAAATAGAAAGTGAAATGCAAAGTATCAAAACTAGCAAAACACCACAAGGTAGATGTACAAAATCAAAAACAGGAACATAAATTCTGTAAGAATAAAAATAGCTAAATCGATTGCAGTACTGTACAAAGTCAGAGACCTATTGAATGATAAAGCTCTGTATTTGTTGTATAACACAATCATTGTTCCACACTTAATCTATTGTATTGATGTTTGGGGGAATGCGTGTAAAACAATCACAAAGCCTATTTTTGTATTACAGAAAAGAGCTGTAAGAATTATCACTAGAAAACATTATTGTCATCCATCCAGTACATTATTTTATCAACTGAAGTTATTAATATTAATAATAATAATAATAATGAATTCAATTTATAACGCACTTTTCATTAATGAAAATCTCAAAGTGCTACAAGGTGCAACAGAATTAAATGTCAATAAAACAAATAATAAAACAAGTAAAATCAATAACAGTATCAACTAAGATCAAAAGTAAAATCATCTTATTCATCCTATCAAAGGTCCTGGAAAAGATTGTTTTACTCAACTTCAATCGTTTCTAGAACTCAACAACCTGTTTGAAAAATTTCAGTCAGGTTTTCGAGCTCGTCACAGCACTGAATCTGCACTGCTCAAAGTACAGAATGACATTCTTCTGTCTCTGGATGCAAAAAACCCTGCTCTGCTGGTGATGTTAGACCTCTCAGCAGCTTTTGACACCGTCGACCATCAGGTACTAATCAACCGCTTGTCTCAGCAGGTTGGCCTCCAGGGAGCTGTGCTTGAGTGGTTCAAATCTTACCTGTCTGGGAGAACTTTTTCTGTCATGATAGGCGATCTGTCCTCCTCTTCATCAACCCCTCTGACCTCTGGCGTACCACAGGGATCTATTCTAGGGCCAGTCCTCTTCTCTCTTTACATGCTGCCATTAGGATCAATCATCACACGTCATAACCTGTCTTTTCACATGTATGCAGACGATTTACAAATCTATCTGCCAGTCACTCCCAACCCCTCACTCAGTTCAAACACTCTTGTCAACTGCTTAAATGACATTAAGCACTGGCTCTCTCAAAACTTCCTCCACCTAAACACAGATAAAACTGAATGCATTTTATTTGGTGCACCTGATGACACCAGCAACATCCTTCCCAGTCCCAGTGTTGGTTTTCCCCTCCCCCATTTCAACCCGGTGGTCAGAAATCTTGGAGTGCAGCTTGACTCCAACTTAAAGCTTGATAAACAGATCAGTTCTGTTGTCAAGACCAGCTTTTTCCAGCTCCGACTGCTCTCCAAAGTAAAGTCATTTCTCAGCCGTGCTGATCTGGAGAAGGCCATCCATGCCTTTGTGACCTCCAGACTTGATTATTGTAATGCTTTGTATGTTGGTATTAATCAATCCTCCATCTCCCGTTTACAGCTTGTACAGAACTCTGCCGCGCGCCTTTTGACCAACACACGAAAATATGAACACATCACTCCTGTCCTGTCCTCTTTACACTGGCTCCCGGTTCAGTTCAGGATACAGTTCAAGCTGCTCCTGTTTGTTTTCAAAGCTCTGAATGGACTTGCACCTCTGTACATCTCAGAACTTTTGAAAGCCCATCAGCCCGGCAGAGATTTACGATCTGCCAGTCAACACCTGCTGGAGGTGCCTCGCTCAAGGTACAAACAATGGGGAGACCGGTCATTTTCTGTTGCCGGCCCAAAAGCCTGGAACAGCCTCCCCCTTGAGCTGCGTGCCACCTCTGATCTGACTCTGTTCAAAACCAGACTGAAGACCCACTTGTTCAAAAAAGCTTTCAGTGTGTAACTTTTATTACTTTTGGTATTTTAGTATGTAGCATTTTTTATTTCCATTGCCTTTTTATTTCCACTAGTTCAAATAAGCTTGCAGTGTGTAACTTTTATTACTTTTGGTATTTTAATATGCAACATTTTTTATTTACATTGCCTTTTTATTTCCTCTTGTTCAAAAAGTTTTAGTATGTAGCATTTTTTACTTCCATTGCCTTCTTTTATTGCTGTTGTTTCTTATTCTATTTTCATTGATTTATTGTTCCAGTTTATTCATCTTTTTATCCTGTTAAGCACCTTGGTCAATGCAAGGCATTGTTGGAAGGTGCTATACAAATAAAGTTTATTATTATTATTATTATATTATTGAAGTTCCATGATTTGGTAGACTATAATATTTTATCAATTATGTATAGGGCTCAAAATAATGCATTGCCTTTAAATATCCAAATGCATTTTGTTAAAACACAAAGTTGTTATAACCTTAAGGGGACAGAGATGTTTGTAAAACCACAATTCAGAACTAGTTTGAAGGGACGTTCTACCTCAATCCAGGGAATTAGATTATGGAATGGCTTGGAGAATGTAGTTAAAAATGCCAAGTCAATGTTTACATTTAAGAAAATGATCAAAACGAATGTGTTAAAAAATATATATATGAAATAGCGTAATGTGTATTGTATTAGTTAGAAAATTAGAAAGAGTTAGTCATTTTGTACTGTTGGTTGAAGATTATTATTGTTTAATCTGATTGTTGGAAAAAAGGGGCAGATATAATAAGATTTATTCTTCTTTCTGCTACCTTTCATTTTTTTATATTTTGTACATTATCATTTATAGGATTGTCTTGTAGGATCATTGAGTGTCCCAATGATCCTAGGAGCTATGCTGTCAGGGGCTTTATGCCCCTAGTAGGGTCACCCAAGGCAGACAGGTCCTAGGTGAGGGACGAGACAAAGCGCAGCCCACAAGACCCCTTATGATGAGTAATATAAATGGAAACAATGTTCCCTCGCCCGGACGCGGGTCACCGGGGCCCCACTCTGGAGCCAGGCCCGGAGGAGGGGCACGTTGGCGAGCGCCTGGTGGCCGGGCTTTCACCCATGGAGCTCGGCCGGGCACAGCCCGAAGAGGAGACGTGGGTCCCCCTTCCCATAGGCTCACCACCTGTGGGAGGGGCCAAAGGGGTCGGGTGCATTGTGGAATGGGTGGTGGCCGAGGGCGGGGACCCTGGCGGTCTGATCCTCGGCTACAGAAGCTGGCCATTGGGACATGGAATGTCACCTCTCTGGTGGGGAAGGAGCCTGAGCTAGTGTGTGAGGTTGAGAGGTTCCGGCTAGAAATAGTCGGACTCACCTCAACGCATGGCTCTGGCTCTGGAACCAGTTTCCTTGAGAGGGGTTGGACACTCTTCCACTCTGGAGTTGCCCCTGGTGAGAGGCGCCGAGCAGGAGTGGGCATACTTGTTGCCCCCCATCTTGGTGCCTGTACGTTGGGGTTCACCCCGGTGAACGAGAGGGTAGCCTCCCTTCGCCTACGTGTGGGGGGACGGGCTCTGACTGTTGTTTGTGCCTATGCGCCGAACGGCAGCGCAGATTACCCACCCTTTTTGGAGTCCTTGGAGGGGGTATTGGAGGGTGCGCCTCCTGGGGACTCCCTTGTTCTGCTGGGGGACTTCAACGCTCACGTGGGCAATGACAGTGAGACCTGGAGGGGTGTGGTTGGGAGGAACGGCCCCCCTGATCTGAACCCGAGTGGTGTTCTGTTGTTGGACTTCTGTGCTCGTCATGGATTGTCCATAACAAACACCATGTTCAGGCATAAGGGTGTCCATATGTGCTCTTGGCACCAGGACACCCTAGGTCGTAGTTCAATGATCGACTTTGTTGTCGTCTCATCTGATCTGCGGCCGCATGTCCTGGACACTCGGGTGAAGAGAGGGGCGGAGCTGTCAACTGACCACTACCTGGTGGTGAGTTGGCTCCGATGGTGGGGGAGGATGCCGGTCAGACCTGGCAGACCCAAACGTATTGTGAGGGTCTGCTGGGAACGTCTGGCAGAGTCTCCCGTAAGACGGAGCTTTAACTCCCACCTCCGGGAGAGCTTTGAACACGTTCCGAGGGAGGCGGGGGACATTGAGCCCGAGTGGGCCATGTTTCGCGCCTCTATTGTCGAGGCAGCTTATCGGAGTTGTGGCCGCAAGGTTGTTGGTGCCTGTCGTGGTGGCAACCCTCGAACCCGGTGGTGGACACCGGCGGTGAGGGATGCTGTCAAGCTGAAGAAGGAGTCCTATTGGGCCTTTTTGGCCTGTGGGACCCCGGAAGCAGCAGATAGGTACCGGCAGTCCAAGCGGCATGCGGCTCGGGTGGTTGCTGAGGCAAAAACTCGGGCGTGGGAGGAGTTCGGAGAGGCCATGGAGAATGACTTCCGTACGGCTTCGAGGCGATTCTGGTCCACCATCCGGCGTCTCAGGGGGGGAAAGCGGTACGCGACCAACACCATTTATGGTGGGGATGGCGTGCTGTTGACCTCAACTCGGGATGTTGTGAGTCGGTGGGCGGAATACTTCGAAGACCTCCTCAATCCTACTGGCACGTCTTCCACTGAGGAAGCGGAGCCTGGGGACTTTGGATCGGGCTCTCCAATCTCTGGTGCGGAGGTCGCCGAGGTGGTTAAAAAGCTCCGCGGTGGCAAGGCTCCGGGGGTGGATGAGATTCGTCCTGAGTTCCTTAGGGCTCTGGATGTTGTGGGGTTGTGTTGGCTTACGCGACTCTGCAATATCGCGTGGACATCGGGGGCAGTTCCCTTGGATTGGCAGACTGGGGTGGTGGTTCCCCTATTCAAAAAGGGGGACCGTAGGGTGTGTTCCAACTATAGAGGGATCACACTCTTAAGCCTCCCTGGTAAGGTCTATTCAGGGGTTCTGGAGAGGAGGGTCCGTCGGATAGTCGAACCTCGGATTCAGGAGGAGCAGTGTGGTTTTCGTCCTGGTCGTGGAACACTAGACCAGCTCTACACCCTCAACAGGGTCCTGGAGGGTGCGTGGGAGTTTGCCCAACCAGTTTACATGTGCTTTGTAGACTTGGAAAAGGCATTCGACCGCGTCCCTCGGGGGGTTCTGTGGCGGGTACTCCGGGAGTATGGGGTACCAGGCCCATTGATATGGGCTGTTAGGTCCCTGTACGACCGGTGTCAGAGCTTGGTCCGCATTGCCGGCAGTAAGTCAGGCTCGTTTCCGGTGAGAGTTGGACTCCGCCAAGGTTGCCCTTTGTCACCGATTCTGTTTATAACTTTTATGGACAGAATTTCTAGGCGCAGCCAAGGTGTTGAGAGGATCCGTTTTGGTGGCCTTAGAATCGCTTCTCTGTTTTTTGCAGATGATGTGGTCCTATTGGCTTCATCAGCTCGTGATCTACAGCTTTCACTGGAGCGGTTTGCAGCTGAATGCGATGCGGCCGGGATGAGGATCAGTTCCTCCAAATCCGAGGCCATGGTCTTGAGCCGGAAAAGGGTAGCGTGCCCTCTCCGGGTCGGGGAGGAGGTCCTGCCCCAAGTGGAGGAGTTTAAGTATCTCGGGATCTTGTTCACGAATGAGGGAAAACTGGAGCGTGAGATCGATAGGCGGATAGGTGCAGCGTCCGCAGTGAAGCGGGCGCTGTACCGGTCTGTCGTGGTGAAGAGAGAGCTGAGTCAAAAGGCAAAGCTCTCAATTTACCGATCGATCTACGTTCCCACCCTCATCTATGGTCATGAGCTTTGGGTTATGACCGAAAGAACAAGATCTCGGATACAAGCGGCTGAAATGAGTTTTCTCCGCAGGGTGGCTGGACTCTCCCTTAGAGATAGGGTGAGAAGCTCAGTCATCCGGGAGGGACTCGGAGTAGAGCCGCTGCTTCTCCACATCGAGAGGAGCCAGTTGAGGTGGCTCGGGCATCTGGTTAGGATGCCTCCTGGACGCCTCCCTGGTGAGGTGTTCCGGGCATGTCCCACCGGGAGGAGACCCAGAGGAAGACCCAGGATACGCTGGAGGGACTATGTTTCTCGGCTGGCCTGGGAACGCCTTGGGATTCCCCCAGAGGAGCTGCTCCAAGTGGCTGGGGAGAGGGAAGTCTGGGCCTCCCTACTTAGGCTGCTACCCCCGCGACCCGACCCCGGATAAGCGGAAGAAAATGGATGGATGGATGGATGGAGGATTGTCTTGTATTGTTTCTTTTGTAAAAAAAAAATGAACAAATGTAATAAACAAACTTCCCAGAGTCTCAACCTTCTTACATAACCTTATGTTATCAATTGAACACATCTTCATGCAGCTCAAAGCTTGATCTAACAATTCAAATTGGTCTAGCAGTGAGTCTTCACTGAGATTTGTGTAGCTTCCAGCAAAGCTACATTGATCAGTTATTTCCTGTTTCTCAGCCATTGTGAAAATTGTGTAATAACAGTGAAATGTTTGTTCAAGTAACCCTTTGGTTATCACTTAATACTGATCAAACATAGGAAAAACAAAATAATTTACTAATTATTATGTTTAAAGTACCATTTATCATGAAATTTTAATGTCTCAGCATTAAAACAAGATATTCTCTGATGTCCAACTGCAAGTGCAGTACCTATTTTATCCACTAGGGTAAATCTAGCGCTCTGCCGCTTAGAGTTAGGTACGACCCAAGAAGACAACATTAGCTTTTGGTAGCCTTAAAGCTAACAGTTGAAACTCAGTCCAGTTTCACACAGACAGAACCAAATATGAAAGAAATCAGCTCTTTGTTCCTCAAAGCAGCAATGTAGTGACGAACGGACGCACAAGTAAGTTTTAATCCTTTCATATTAAAACTTTTAATGCATGTTGAGCGAGTTAAATGTTTCGTAACTCTTAGGAAATTTCCGTAGCACTTTGGATCAGTAAGACGGATCTGAACCAGCTGCAGTTCTGCTCCTGGTCTGGGTCAGAACCGTTTTACAACACTGGCAGTTAACCTGTCACGCAGAAGAAAGTATGCCTCGGATTAATCGTGAGTGTATTTACTGCTTATTCAGCCACTGAACAGATCAACATTATTGCATAAAGGAAGCTTGTTATTGTAACGGAAAACTAACGGAGGTACAGGTTCTTCTGTTGGTGCTCAGACACAATCAGACTCTTAAACCTACAGCAGACTAATAAAACGTCCTGCTCAGTCACGGCACATATTTGCCAAATTTACACAAAAAGTTCCGTAAACAAGTTCACAACAGCTGCATGTACTTTTCGGTTTATGGCTAACAGGAGGTCTGGTACTACAGTAGACAGTTACTCATAAGATCCATCAGTTCACTAAAACCTTTATAGTTTGCTCAAACACCGCTCATAAGACACTTTTGTCATCCAGATGTAAGGATTTTGGGGGGGAGTCAGTATTAAACTGACACCCTTTACCTTAATTATTTACTTATTCAGATTGAAAAGTATTTCACGGATTCTTTTCTTTTTCAGTTTACCCAATATTTCTGTGATCAGTTTATGATGGACAAATAAACCATGAAGTGACCATGAGACGTTGATTTTAGTTGGTATGTCAAAAGACACTACCTTTTATTTAAAATAAATCAACTAAAATTAACACCATTACACTTGATTGACGGATTTCACTTTCTTGCAATTTAACACACATCAGCACACTTAAATTGTAACAGACATAAGTAATGAGTTGACATGTTACTTTTTATCTGTGGCTCTTAGCTTAAAAATGTAGTTACCAGCTTAGAATGAAATAAAAGAGAGTTTGAGAGGAATAGATTAAAGATGGAGAGAGGAAGAAATCTATTTTGAGTTTAACCAGAGATGACACTTCTCCATACGAAAACCAGCTCGACTCCAGTGCACGTTCCATTAAACATCAGCAACTCTGTACCTGTTAAGACGTCCGTCTCGGTTGGTAGAGTTGAGAAGCAGTTTAGCTTCACAGGTTCTGGGCCCGTGAAGTCCAGTCATACCTCGGCGTGTTTATGGATTCGACGTGTCGTGAGGCCTGCTTTCTCCGTCAAAGGCAGTGGCAGCTTCTGGGTTAGTTTCAAAATAAAGCATTCCTCAAGAAAGTCATAGAGAGCTTTTGCTCTGTGAACTTCATGGAGTCATCAATGAGTTCCAGCTGATAAGTCAGTCTTTGGCTCTTGACCAAACCTTAATCAGCGATCAAGACAGAGAGCTTTCAGGTCTCCCTGTCTGTTTAACTCTGAAGCGTTCCGGGAAGCAAAACGCTTTTACTAAAAGTGTTGAGACCAGACAAATTCAGTCTTCTCATTGGTTGTGGCCAAGAGGAGACAGTGATAACGTGAAGCTTTAGACTTTGAGGTCAACAGAGAGTTTGTTTAGAAAAAAAAGAGGACTGTTTTAGGAAAAGTGTCTGCAAGTGAAGACATGCAGACGCTCATGAGAGTTTTAGCTGTTTCTCATCTTAAAACAAAACTGAACCAGTCAGTTTGACATATTATTCAACTCTGACACTTATTAGACACTTTCATTTGCAAAAGTGACACAGTAATGCTTCACATTAAAGAATAACACAGCATATAAACACATATTATGAAAATGACAAAATGTTATTCTTTTGATTACATTAGAATAAACTTAAAGAATAGAGATAGTCTTTGTGAATGAATATGTTGTTTGATTCAAACTAACAAAGACTAAATGTCTGTTTATTGAGAGGTCAGTAAAGGTCATCACTGGACGTTGTCATGTCCCCTACACAGAGATATTGAATAAACACCTTATGATTAAGGCCATTCCAGATGTTGCAGGAGTTTCAGAGATATTGAGACGTTTATTTTCTAAACACAACGTCCGAGTGGCTTTTAAACCACAAAATACATTAAAGACCGGTTCATCCCAAAGATCCAATCCCCCAGCACAAACAGAGTAATATTGTGTATGTTGTTCAGTGTCAGGAGGGTGATCAGTCTTACATCGGGGAAACTAAACAGCCACTGGCCAAAAGGATGGCCCAGCACAGAAGATCAACATCATCAGGTCAGGACTCTGTGGTCTACACTCATCTCCAGGTCAGAGGTCACTCTTTCAGGGATGAAGATGTTCACATCCTTGATAGAGAGGAACGATGGTTTGAGAGAGGAGTAAAGGAGGCCATCTTTGTGAAAAGAAACCGTCCATCATTAAACAGAGGTGGAGGCCTCCGGGTTCAACTGTCCCCCTCTTACAATGCTGTGATTGCTAGTATCACTCAGCCCTCTGTGAATAGCAAACAACCATCAGGGTGATTTAGGAAATGATTTACCAAGTTTCATCAGCTTAAAATATCATAACCAGACCAAGGCATCATGTCACCAGGTTCTGCTCCTTACCGGGTCAGCTTGAAGGCGCCAGGTCACTCGTCTTTCTGGGGTTCTCTGGTGGATCAGACCAGACACACCGTGACTCGCCGGGAACTGTCCAAGTTAGGTGACCATCACTGTGACAGCTTCAGGGGTCTGAGGGCAACAGCTGAGGAGAAGGTGCACCGTACATGGCAACCTTCAGCCGGCTTAGACTTCAAGCCAAGAAAACGAGTTGCAGTGATGAAATGCTTCTTCTTCTGTAGTTATTTACTTCTAACAATTGTTACTGAGTGACATTTTTATCTGCTCAGGAGTTTAAAGGTGCAGTCTGCAGTTTCTGTAGAACGTAGCACTTAGAAAAAAATTCAACAGGCAAAGCATTCTGATCCCTCCCCCTCAGAGCCATATATGGCTCTGCTCCCCCTTGCTCTGCTGAAATTGAAATTCAAGCTCTGTTTTTATTGGCTGGTTACAAACTCTGTTTTTATTGGCTGGTTAAAATTCAAACTCTGTTTTTATTGGCTGGTTAAAATTCAAGCTCTGTTTTTATTGGCAGGTTAACGGCAGGTCATTGTGGCTTTTTAGAAATGCTTTTAGTAACACCTGGAGAAGCAAGGGGACTATAGTTTTTTCAAAGATTACTTTGTCTAACATCAGTCTGTCAGTAGATAGTGACAGAGTGAAGAAATATGTTAAAAATGTATTTTTAGAAAACTTACAGACTGCACTACAGAAACTGCAGACTGCACCACCAACGAGTGGACTTTGGTATGACCTCTCAGATTCGGTCCACAGACGAACCATCTTTCGGTTCGGGGTCGGATACAATCTGCTCCGCTTTGGGGTCCAAGGCGAACTGCTTTATACACAAAAAGACTTTGTGCGAAACAACAGCTCTGAGGATATTATGTTGACTACCCTCAGGGACGAAGTAAACAGCTTCAGCTCAAATACATTTTCACAGATGTCTCTGAAGGAATAATCACTTTCTGAAAAACAGAACAGAGAAACATGTTATCCACATTGTAATATTTTACATGATTTCATTATAATGATTGAGAACAACAATCAAAATTATTCATGTTCACACTTGTTAATCAATTAAAACAAACTTCATTAATGATTTGTTTCTCTTTCTTAGAAACAGGAAGAATAAGATCAACATTTGTCAGACTGTAGCTGACTCTGTGTCCCTGATGAGAAATGTGTAGAAAAACATCAGACATTATTGAAGTCAGAGGTAACTTTAAAGAACACGGTTCATGGTGAGTCTGAAAGATGAATAAGGGTCAGAGGTCATAGTTAGAGCAGTGCAGCTTCATGCTACACTGTACATGTTTAAAACCCATCTGAAAACTCATTTTTACTCATTGGCCTTCAACCGAGACTTGATTTTAATTTATTTTCATTGGTATTGATTTTATCTGTTTAACTCGTTTTATTGTGTTTTAAACTGCGTTTTTAATTCATTGTGTGCTTAGCTTTGTAACTTTATTTTCATCCATCCATCCATCCATTCTTTTATTTATTACTGATGTTCAGCACTTTGTTTCAGCTGTGGCTGGTGTTAAAGTGCTTTATAAATAAAGTTGATGATTATACTACACATCTCATGAACAACAAGATTATTGTCTTTCATTTGAAGTGGGTCAAATCACTTATATTAAAAGTAAACTAATGGAAATTGCTGCTGTAATTTGATTATTTTAATAAGCCATGTTACTTGCTATCATCACAGGTTTTGAACTGGTGGGAAAAATGTATTTTACTGCTTATGTTGAACATGCTTGGCATTTTTATTATGATAGTTTTTCAAAAATAGTTGACCGACATGCCCTCTTTAAGAAATATAAAGTAAAAGGACGTGATAATGCTCAGACTGGCAGGAGACTCCAGACTCCGGCTGTGGCAGACCTGCTCCTCCCAGCCTGGGCAGGAGAGTGTGCTGTAGCTGGAACATCCACTCCACAGACTGGGTATGCCAGGCCAAGGGCAATATCTTCTCTCGTATTTTTAATTAAAAAAATGTGCTATGACTTTGGACTTTTAGGGGCAGAGATTTGAGTTGCCGGATCTAAGCCAACAGCTGCCAGAACACAACCGGTCAAACAGAGAGTTCCCAGGTTTTGTTCTGGCAGGATGTGGCTCAAATTAATCCCTGCATGCAGTGTTCCCTCAGTGAGGACTGAACTAGACAAAAGGACCTTCTCCTACTCTGCTCCTGTTTCCTGGAATATCTTACAAAAAGATCTGAAGATCTTGACCTTGACCTTTCTGAGTGGCTTCAAACATCTGCTACGTTCCTGGCAAAAACTAACACAGAAATGTTCCTGTTTTTTGTATTCTACATTGCTGTATAATGTAGCTGGTTTTGCTTTTTTTTAATATACAATTTTCTCTCATTTGTTCTTCTCAATTTGTATGCTTTCTCTTATGATTGTCTACTGTTGTTTTTGTTGTCTACTGTTGTCATAATTTTTTTAAAATCAGGTCTCTCTTGTATATACCATACCATACCATACCATTTTATTTATAAAGCACTTTCAACAGGAACAAGTCCACACCAAAGTGCTGAGGCTCAATGAGACTAACCTGGATAAATAAAGGCTCAATGAAAAAATTATTCAAACAACTGCTATGTTCATGGCAAAATCCAATGCAGACATATTCCTGATTTTAGTATTCTACATCGCTTTACAATCTAGCCGTTTTTGTTTTGTTTTTAATGTAATTTTATTTCATTTTTCTCAATTCATATGCTTTCTTTTATGATTGTCTACTGTTGTCATCATTTTTTGTTAAAAACAGGTCTCTCTTCTAAATGAGACCTCGAGGCTCAATGAGACTAATCTGTATAAACAAAGGTTGAATAAAAAAAACTTTTGATTGTGTTTATGCTTTTTTGTTATTATTCCGTTATATTCAACACAGGGTGATCTGATTTAGTGTTTCGTCGTTTCTGATGTTTTGTGTGTTTTTTTTAATTCATGATGCTGTAATTATATCTTGAATTTCTGTTTTAAATGGGCTACATAAATATCTGACGACTTGACTCTGTAGTGACGGACGGGTGACTGTCTGTGATGGACGGGTGACTGGTGATTGACAGGTGAATGTCAGGAAATTGTATGGTGATGGACATGTGACTGTCATGTGATGGACATGTGACTGTTATATGATGGAAGGTCAGCCTACCAGCTTCTCTGGAGATCTGCATGAATGCCTCCACACCACTCTCTCCATAGTTTCCTTCAGACGCCAGTGTAGAGACGTAGTTCCAGCCCAGCGCTTTGACAATATCCAACATGGCCTGAGCCTGGTATGAGTCCGGAGGAACAACCCGAGAGAAGAAATCATAGCGATTGTTGTCACTGAGCTCTGGAGCTGTAGATGCATAGCTCACCTGAGGGATCTGACAAACACATCAGAACTCAGTAATCAGCTACAATAGCTCACCCAAATCTGGTAGATCACAGAGTAAAACAACAGCATTCTGACATATTTATTTTAGGGCAAAAGAAACATTAACTGGTTAAAGTTGAACAAGCAGAGCAGAAACAGACAGATTATGCCTGTGTACTCAGCCGAAAGTGTGTCAGAGCTTCAATCAGCTGATAACCAATCACATTACTACAAAAAGCCCTGTTAATAGGATGACCTCATTATGACAACCATCATCATGGTCATCCCCATCATCTTCTGTGAAACAAAACAAATAAATGGTAAATGGACTGTACTTACATCACACCTTTCTATGTTATCAAGATACTCAAAGCCCTTTACACAACAATCTCTGCCCTCATTTACCCTTTCATACAGCACTATACTATATATATATACAAAGAATAATTAGTGCTTTATCACATCTATACACTGTTGGGACACACATCGGAGGCAATGAGGGGTTCAGTGTCTTACCCGGGACACCTTGGCATGTGGCTGCTGGTGGAATTGAACCCCCAACTCTTGCATTAGAGAAGAACTGCTCTAACCACTCAGCCACAGCCGCCCTGAATAAACTGCAACTACAGTCATGTCAAACTTTATATACAGCAACAGCACAAGAAACAATATTAAGGTGTTCTGAAGACTTTTATTGTGTTCTCTTGCCCTTTACTGTCCTCTGCTGTCTTCTAATTTCCTATACGGTCCTGTACAGTCTTCTACTAGCCTTTACAGTACTGTGTTCTCCAGTCCTTTACAGTGTTCTGCCATCTTTACTGGCTGTTCTGAGTTCTATTGTAATTTACTGTCTAGAAAAGTAAAGTCTGGTCGTCTGGACATTCAAAAAAAATGTAGAAACGTTTCGTCTTTCATCCGAAAGACTTCCTCAGTCTGAGGAGCTGTATTCAGCTCAGTCTTATAAATAGCACCTTCTCATAGTGTGTAAGTGTCGCTGAAAAGATTTATGCATTAAAAGGGGAATTAATATTTGTTTTTTTTAGTAGTTAGAATATTTTGGGTTTAATTTGTTTTGCTCATACCTTGAGAATGTGATATTTTGCACAAGATGCATTTATTCTGTAGTGAAGGATTATTTAGTTAGTACTGTTATCGCGAGATTTGTGAGAACGGAAGAGAGAGGCGAGATCACGGTACCCGACACACCCACACATACACACACTCACCTGGAGACACGAGAGGCACGCAGCCAGCAGCCTAGACAGTTCACTAACTTAAAAGGTATTTATAACTGTTGTAATACATTGTACATCCGTCAGTCATGATGTTCTAATATTTTATATGTTTATTTAGAATGCATAAGACGAGAAACGCTCGCTTAGGACTTCTTTGACTTCTCTAATGACGAACGGCAACGAGGTATTCCCTTTGTTAAAGCATGTTTACTCATTTCTCAGTACTGTACCCAAAGCATTATGTTTTATTTCTGTACTTTCTGTATAATTTCTGTAGTTTTTCACGGCATTAATAAAAGCGCCCGTAGGAATAAAGAAGCCGTGCTCTGTCGTCATTGAGAACAACTACAGTGAAAAACTCTACCGCCACCTGCCGGCGAGAAAGAAAAGGCATGTGTGCACCTGAACGATGATACTGCGGTGGTACAAACTAGGCATTTAACGGTTGTAGTGGGTGTACCGAACCGTTTCGGTACAACACGTTCGGTTCGGTCCACCTCCGTACCATTTCGGTTATTTTTTTCACTCATTGAACGTTAATATATGCGCTGCGGAACAAAATTTCCTGGGCGCATTTCAGCACGGAGCTATTATCGCGCAGCACGCGCAGCATTATTAGCCATTAAACATGTCATGTGCTTTGTTCTGCTGCAGCTTGTTTGCACTCATTCTATCTCCTGGATGTTGCAACTACATATTTACGCTGTATTGATGAAAATTGATGCAATGTTAATAAACCTTCTTGATTCTTGATTCTTCTTGATTCTCATTAGCTGCTCGCTCCAGTCTCCTGTTTGGGAACGTTATGGCTTTCTTGTTAAGACGAGCACACATTCAAAGCTGTGTGTGTGGACGACTCTGCAGTAGACAACACGTCTAACGTGAACGCTGTCAGCAGGTAGCGTCACTCAGAGGAATCCGAGCGTGCATTCATCCAGATAAGCCGTCACCACAGAGGAATAAAAATGACCAAGAGTCAGCGTTCTGGTTTGTTCACCACAAGGGGAATAACTGTTTATTGAGTTACCACGTCACCTTTTATACATCCTCATGTGTTCTTAATTACATGCCCGGAAGTGCGTGTCCTTTCAAAATAAAATAGGTTTGACAAATGAAAGCATAATTATTCCACTCAACAAACGCGCTTGAAACAACGTAATCAGAATGTGAACGAAGAAACCGCAGCTGTTGCAGAAACACCGCTAACAACATAGCAGCTGCATTTAAACTACTTCTTCGGGTAAATTACACTGCACTAAAAGGCCTAATATCCGGGGAGATACAACAGTATGCAAGTCTATGTATCTGCCACATATCCAGTATGTTTCCGGTGATATACGGGAAGATCTCATCTTTAACAGATCCTAGTACAGGATATCCCATGTATACCCATCCGTGATAGATCCTAGCACTGGATATTTTCTGGATACTCATACATGATCAATCCAAGTATAGGATATTTTCTGGATACACATCTGCTATAGATCCTAGTATAGAATATTTTATGTATACCCATACTTGAGATATCCTAGTATTGGATATTTTCTGGATACCTATATGAGAAAGATCCTACTATTGGATATTTTTTGGATACCTATATGTGAAAGATCCTACTATTGGATATTTTCCATATACGTATCTGTGATAGATCCTAGTATTGTATATTTTTGGATACCCAAACATAATAAATCCTAGCATTGGATATTTTCCAGATACAAATCTGTGATAGATCCTAGTATTGGATATTTTGTGGATACTCATACATAATAAATCCTAGTATTGGATATTTTCGGGATACACATCTGTGATAGATCCTAGTATTTGATATTTTCTGGATACCCATACATAATAAATCCTATTATTGTATATTTTCCGGATACACATCTGGCAGATCCTCATATTGCATATTTTCTGGATATCCATACATAATAAATCCTAGCATTGGATATTTTCCGGATACACATCTGTGATAGATCCTAATGTTGGATATTTTTTGGATACCCATCTGACAGATCCTCATATAGGATATTTTCTGGATACCCATACATAATAAATCCTAGCATTGGATATTTTCCGGATACACATCTGTGATAGATCCTAATGTTGGATATTTTCTGGATACCCATCTGACAGATCCTCATATAGGATATTTTCTGGATACCCATACATAATAAATCCTAGCATTGGATATTTTCCGGATACACATCTGTGATAGATCCTAATGTTGGATATTTTCTGGATACCCATCTGACAGATCCTCATATAGGATATTTTCTGGATACCCATACATAATAAATCCTAGCATATGGATATTTTCCGGATATACATCTGACAGATCCTAGTATTGGATATTGTCTAGATACCCATACTTAAAAAATCCTAGCATTTGGATACTTTCCGGATACACATCTGTGATAGATCCTAATATTGGATATTTTCTGGATACCTATACATAGTAAATCCTAGTATTTGACATTTTCCAGATACACATCTGACAGATCCTCATATTAGATATTTTCTGGATACCCATACATAATAAATCCTAGCATTTGGATATTTCCGGATACACATCTGACAGATCCTAGTATTGGATATTGTCTGGATACCCATACATAAAAAATCCTAGCATTTGGATACTTTCCGGATACACATCTGTGATAGATCCTAATGTTCGATATTTTCTGGATACCCATACATAGTAAATCGTAGTATTTGACATTTTCCGGATACACATCTGACAGATCCTCATATAGGATATTTTTTGGATACCTATACATAAAAAATCCTAGCATTTGGATAATTTCCGTATACACATCTGTGATAGATCCTAATATTGGATATTTTCTGGATATCCATACATATTAAATCCAAGTATTGGATATTTTCCAGATACACATCTGACAGATCCTAGTATTGGATATTGTCTGGATACCCATACATGAAAAATCCTAGTATAGGATATTTTCCGTATATATATATATATATATATATATATATATATATATATATATATATATATATATATATATATATACTGTTACTCCCAAACTCCCTCCTAAACAATTTAAATTTACATACTGTATACAATATTTTAAATAAACAATCCATACAGCATGTGTTGTTTATGTAAAATATTGTATATATAGTAGTATTAAAATTTAAATTGTTTATTTAAGAAGGGAGTTTGGGAGTAACAGGTGATGAGTGTGATTGCAACCTGGTACGTGTCATGACAAAAGTTGACTGAACTTGAACTATCCTACTTTGCTGTTTTTCACTTATCGCTAGTGGGCGTGTTCCCACCAGCAATATGCATGGTCCAGCGCACCTCATGGTCCCAAACACCTGTGATAAACGAGGGACTATATAAAACTAACAAACCGGTGTGTGTGTTTGTCTTTTTTTTTAAGTAAAAACTAATTTAAATTATTTTCAGAAATGCTGTCTTGAATAATTTTGTAGATGTTGAACAACACTATGCAAAACATTAAAATTTCTTTGTTTAAAAGAGCATTTATTGTACAGTAGTTTGTTTTGGGCATGTTTTATGTTTGAGTTTTTTGTTAAATAAGTTCTATTCTATTCACATAATAAATGTTTACTCAGCAGAGGTAAAAAGTAATACTGACAATAATTCACATTAGCCTTTAAAGAACCTTGACCAAAAGACATTTTTCATCTTATTTTGTTCACTTCTGCTTAGTTGAGAAAGTCCCAATTGTTCCTTTAGGACTAAGGCATTACCATCTGGTTCCCACTGAAAACCCATTCGGGGCCCGTTAAACCCATACAAAAAGGCCTAATATCTGGGGAGATACAACAGTATGCAAGTTTACGTATCTGCCACATATCCAATATGTTTCTGGTGCTATACGGGGAGATCTCATCTTTAACAGATCTTAGTACAGGATATCCCACGCATACCCATCTGTGATAGATCCTAGTATTGGATATCTTCTGGATACCCATCCAT
>JBBPBX010014135.1:27249-39300 GCA_038048925.1 Garcialebias charrua
GTTTTGTTTCGTGAGAATCAGATGCGCAGCTTTTTCTCAAGAGGATGAGCTCAGAGCTCAAAGTGCAGCCCCGGGTCTGTAATTAGAGATAAAAGCATCCACCACAAGGAGAACCACTGACCCTGCTGCTGCCCTAGGGTCAAAACCACCCACGACACTTGGCTTTTAAAAGTGCAGCCCAGAGGCAGCAGGAGGGTCGAGGCTTGTTGGAGCCAACAGAACCAGTAGAAGTGATTTAGAGAAAACACTGACAGAAACAAACAAGCAGCAACATTCAAATCTGACTTGAAGCTTTATAGGTTCAGCATATAACAAAGAGAAGTCAGCTAGACATGTCCTCTGGATGTGTCCTTTGTACAGGTCCTCTGGACAGGTCCTCTGGACGGGTCCTTTGGACAGATCTTTTGGATGAGTGCTCTGGACAGATCATGTGGTCGGATTCTTCTAAAATCAAAGTTAAGTCAGGTCCTATGGACTATAAATATCCGTTCATATGTAGTGAATCAATCAGTTTGTTGTTGACATCCAGAACTTGTTTATGTTTATGTTTATTAAATTTGTTCATTTTTTTTTTACAAAAGAAGCAATACAAGACAATCTCATAATGATAGTGTACAAAAATGTAAAAAAATGAAAGGTAGCAGAAAGAAGAATAAATCTTATTATATCTGCTCCTTATCTCCAACAATCAGATTAAACAACAGTAGTCAAACCATGTAAACAATAATAATCTTCAACCAACTTTTTCCAACAATCAGGTTAAACAATAATATTCTTCAACCAACAGTACAAAATGACTAACTCTTTCTAATTTTCTAACTAATACTAATACAGTACAAAATGACTAACACTTTCTAATTTTCTAACTAATACAATACACATTACGTTATTTCACATATATTTTTTTAACACATTTGTTTTGATCATTTTTTTAAATGTAAACATTGACTTGGCATTTTTAACTACATTCTCCAAGCCATTCCATAATCTAATTCCCTGAATTGAGGTAGAACGTCCCTTCAAACTGGTTCTGAATTGTGGTTTTACAAACAACTCTGTCCCCTTAAGATTATAACAACTTTGTCTTTTAACAAAGTGCATTTGGATATTTAAAGGTAATGCATTATTTTGAGCTCTATACATAACTGATAAAATATTATAGTCTACCAAATCATGGAACTTCAATAACTTCAGTTGATAAAATAATGTACTTGATGGATGACGGTAATGTTTTCTAGTGATAATTCTTACAGCTCTTTTCTGTAATACAAAAATAGGCTTTGTGATTGTTTTACACGCTTTCCCCCAAACATCAATACAATAGATTAAGTGTGGAACAATGATTGTGTT
The DNA here is from genome assembly GCA_038048925.1 of Garcialebias charrua. NCBI lineage: Eukaryota > Metazoa > Chordata > Actinopteri > Cyprinodontiformes > Rivulidae > Garcialebias > Garcialebias charrua. The sequence goes on from JBBPBX010014135.1 coordinate 28,600, forward strand.
ATACAACAAATACAGAGCTTTATCATTCAATAGGTCTCTGACTTTGTACAGTACTGCTATCGATTTAGCTATTTTTATTCTTACAGAATTTATGTGTTGTTTCCATGTCAGTTTGTCATCAATGATAACACCCAAAAACTTCACCTCATTCACTCTACAAATCTCAACATCCTCAATTTTGAGTGGAACATCAACAGTTTTCTTTTTATTACCGAATATCATGTAATTAGTTTTCTCTAGATTTAATGATAATTTATTTATTTTAAACCAAGTTTGTATCTTGACAAATTCTGTCTTTATCAATTCTAACATTTGTTCTATATCTTCACCTGAACAGAAAAAAGTGGTATCATCAGCGAAAAGTACACATTTAAGGAGTCCTGACACATTTACCAAGTCATTCACATATAAAATAAAAAGCTTTGGTCCAAGTACAGAGCCTTGGGGAACTCCACATGTGATATTACAGAGGTCAGATCTTACATCATTTATTTGTACAAATTGTTTCCTATTTTTTAAGTAGCTAGATACCCACTGTAATGCTGGTCCTCTAATACCATATTTGTTCAGTTTTTCAAGGAGAATGGTGTGATCAATAGTATCGAATGCTTTTTTTAAATCAACAAAGATACTGATACAATGTTGTTTTTGATCGACAGCAGTAGTTATTTGTTCCATTAATTCCATGAGAGCCATTGATGTAGAGTTTTTTGATCTAAACCCATACTGACTGTTGCTTAGAATATTTTGTTTATCTATAAATTGGTCTAGTCTGTTTACAAATAGTTTTTCAAGAATTTTTGAAAACTGTGGTAACAAGGATATAGGTCTATAATTGTTGAATACACATTTATCACCATTTTTAAAAAGAGGAACGACCTTAGCTACTTTCATATTATCTGGAAATATTCCTGTTGAAAATGATAAGTTACATATGTATGTGAACGGCTCAATAACATGGCTCATTATGTCCTTCACAAACATCATATCCATGTCCACCCAGTCTTTCGATCTCTTGTCTGTAAGATGTTTTACTACATTCATTATTTCCTCTTTGTTAGTTCCATTTAGAAAAATACTATTTGCACAACCTGTAATTGAGTGGATCACATTTTTATCTACTTTTGGTATCTTAGCTGCAAGGCTTGATCCAACATTCACAAAATATTGATTAAATCCATTTACAATTTCATTTTGTTCACACAATAAAAATCAGCCTAACAATTGATCCTTAGCACCCTGACGGTCGCTTGCTATTTACAAAGGACGGTGAGACTAAAGCATTATAAGAGGGGGACAGTTGAACATGGAGGCCTCCACCTCTGTTTAATGATGGACGGTTTCTTTTCACAAAGATGGCCTCCTTTACTCCTCTCTCAAACCATCATTCCTCTCTATCAAGGATGTGAACATCTTCATCCCTGAAAGAGCAACTGCTGACCTGGAGATGAGTGTAGACCGCAGCATCTTGGGCAGATGATGTTGCTCTTCTGTATGTTGTTCAGTGTCAATCAATCAATCAATCAATCAATCAATCAATCAATCAATCACCTTTATTTTACCAGGTAGAGCCCGTTGAGATCGAGATCTCTTTTACAAGGGTGACCTGGTCAAGTGGTCAGCAGCACACGTCACATGGTAACTGACAATAAGCATTTGCATTTATCAAAAAAGAAAATAAAGAAAACTACACTCACAGTAAATAGATGTTGACAGTTCAAAACCAACAGGATATGACAGAGTTGGTGAAGATTCTCAGTCGTCCAGGACATGATAAAATCAAAAAGGCGTTCAATACAAGATCAACTGAACTTTATTTGTTGCAAAAGACGTTTCGACCCTATCCAGGGGGCTTTTTCAATTCACTGAAACCAAAATGTGAACGTGTGGAGTTATAACAGTCTAACTATACAGTCTATGCGTGATTTCTTTAGACTGTTATAACTCCACACGCTCACATTTTGGTTTCAGTGAATTGAAAAAGCCCCCTGGATAGGGGTCGAAACGTCTTTTGCAACAAATAAAGTCCAGTTGATCTTGTATTGAACGCCTTTTTGATATGACAGAGTTCTATATACATTATATACAAAACAAGCAGACAGACATCGGTTGGGTAGATAAAGTTAACAAATCAACAATGCCATGTAAATTGCACAACTAATGTTTAGAAACATCTGCAATGGTCAAGTTTCTTGATGTCATTTTCTAATACGGTTGACATAAAGGATCCAGGAGAGATGAATGTTGATAGTTTCAGATCTTTCTGTAAGTTGTTCCAGGCTGAGGGGACGGCGAAGCTGAACGCTCTTTTTCCCAGTGTCAGGAGTGCTGTGATCAGTCTTACATCAGGGAAACTAAACAGCCACTGACTGACTGAAAATTGTTGGAGTGTATACCTGGATTATTGAGCATGGAATTAGTTGGTTAAACAGCCACTGGCCAAAAGGAAGGACCAGCACAGAAGAGCAGCGGTCAAAGAAAAAAGTTTACAAGGCAGTGGTGAGACCAGCCAAATTGTATGATCTGGAGACAGAGACATGGACAAAAAGACAGGAGAAAGAACTGGAAGTGACAGAAATGAAGATGTTGAGGTTCTCCTTATAGGAGTGACAAGGATGGATAAGATCAGGAATGAGATCATCAGAGGTACAGCACATGTTGAACAACTGGGAGATAAAGTTAGAGAGACCAGACTGAGATGGTTTGGACATGTCCAGAGGAGGGACAGTGGTTTGGACATGTCCAGAGGAGGGACAGTGGTTTGGACATGTCCAGAGGAGGGACAGTGGTTTGGACATGTCCAGAGGAGGGACAGTGGTTTGGACATGTCCAGAGGAGGGACAGTGGTTTGGACATGTCCAGAGGAGGGACAGTGGTTTGGACATGTCCAGAGGAGTGGGTATTTTGGTAGAAGGATGTTAGAAATGCAGCTGCCAGGAAAAAGACAAAGAGGAGCTATGGATGCAGTTGGAGAGAACATGGAGGTAGTTGGAGTGAGAACAGAGAATGCAGAGGACAGAGATGGAGGAGGACAGTGGAGCAGAAGTAAAATGTAGAAGAAGACTAGAAACTCAATTTTTCTCATCACTCTGAAGATCTTTGATGATTGAAACATGCAGCAGGAAACATGAGCAATAAGAAACAACGATGTAGCTACAGTATACAGTAACATTATTTACAGTATATTACTATTATACAATTTTTATATTATTTAGTTTCTCTATTCAGAAACAAAACATTAAGTAAATGCCAGACTTTTAAATGAAAATGGAGACAAAAGTGCATGTACAGACAATTTTGGAAAAGAAAACAAGTATTTGAATCTTGAGAAATTCTTGAAATACTCAAAATTTAAATTATTTACAAAAATGTGATCAGAGGAAAAACCAAGTCTTTGATAAGCTCTCATGTTTGCTTTATGTTTATTATTGAATACAAATAAAATGATTTCAGTGCAATGTCCTCTGAAGTTTACAGTTGTGCTTTCAAAGTAGTCATTGTTGGGTCAAGATAAAAACAAGATACTCTGAATACAGTACAAATATACACCCTCCTACCTGTGAAGGTGTGGAATGTATTAAATAATGCAGAAAATAGTATTTTTGGTTCAAATGTTCATTTATTCAACATTTATCTATACAGGTTAATCCCATTGAGCCTCGGGGCCTCATTTACAAGAGAGACCTGAATTTTAACCAAGAGTGATGACAACAGTGGACAACAATAGACAGTCATAAAGGATGCATACAAACTGAAAAGAACAAGTGAAAATAAAATAGTATTTAAAAAACATTAAAAAAAACAGCTAGGCAGTAAGGCAAAGTAGAAACTAAAAACAAGAACATGTCTGTATTGGTTTTTTCCATGATCTCAGCAGATTATTAAAGCCACTTAGAAAGGTCAAGGTCGAGAGCTTCAGATCTTTTTGCAAGATATTCCAAGAAACAGGGGAATGTGAAGCTATAATCAGTCAAACAGTGTAAAACTACCTGACACGACAGAGCTAACCACTTTGTCACTTTTCAAGTGCGCCATTACAAACATAAAAAGAATGAAAACTTTTGCAATGCATCATGGGTATTCTGATGTGACAATCTCCTGCTGAGTTCTCACCAAGACCGGATCAAAAGCATACATGTAAACACGTACACATATATCATACCTCCTAAGGTCAACATATTCTTAAATAAATTATCATGTTAAACATCATACATTTAAATTAAGGTAATAGTATTATCAGAGAGTTTGCAAATAATATGGTACAAGTAAATTAAATAACACAACTATTTATCTAACATTCTACATAATTACTAAAATAATTTGTCAGAGGGCTATATTATCTGAGCGAGGTGATCAGAGAGCTTTTTTGCTTGTGTTTTTTTAGCACAGTTTAATGAAAGTTTTAACAACTGGAGTTCTTGTTTGAATACAGACCATAATGGTTTAGATTTTCCATATCTGCATTTATGTATATAGAATTTTTATATTATGATAATGCTATTAACGAAGTATTCATCTTTTTTATTTTCAGATACATATCCATATAAGATATTCTGAATGGAGAAAGAGTCTATGTTCATGGACTTAATGGTCAGGAGATCATGAAGGGATTTCCATAATGTGTTCACAGAATGACAGATGTAAAATAAATGTTCTGGTGTTTCAGGTTCGTTACATATAGAACAATTATTACATTCAAATTTAAATCTATTTCTGATAAACTCGTTAGAAGAATAAATATTATTTAGAGTTTTGAAATGTAATTCTTTATATTTAGGTGGAAGAGGGAAACCCAGATATTGTGTCATTATTTTTAATCTTTCCTTCTTATCGTAGAAATCATGAAACTTTCTTCTTACCTGACCAGTATACTGTATATTGTTTTTATTAAATGTTGTCTTAAAAAATTGTTGTTGCATTTATTGTGTGTTAAAATTAGTCCATTGAGATTGATGCTCGGTATATTTTTAATTACTTTATAATGGTCTTTTTTGGTACAGATTAGATTATATTGTTTTATGAATTCTTCATAGTCATATAGATTTCCCTTTTCATCCATTAGATGAGTGAGTGACCATATTTGCTTTTCCATCCATGTTATGAACACAGACTTCCTTCTATGTAGAACGACTCTGTTGTTCCAAAAATGAACATTATGAGGACTGAAGTTATGTCTGTATGCTATTTTCCAGTTTAATAACACCTGTTGGTGAAAAGCAGATCATTTAACAGGTAATTTAGGAATGTCAAAGTCACATCTCAACAGGAAGTCAATACCTCCAACTTTACTAAAACCCAAAGTGGGGACAGCAAACCAAACCTCATGACAATTTTTAAGAAACAATTGAAGCCATTTAAGTTTTAATACGCCATTAATTATTTCAAAATCTATTGCTTTAAACCCACCATCTTCATAATTTTTAACTGAATCTCCTTTTATGATATAATGATGTTTATTTCTCCAAATAAAGTTAAAGTTTAATTTATTAATTTCCTTAATAATTTTTGGAGGTATGGCTATGGAGGATGCAGGGTAAATCAGTCTTGATAGTCTCCTTTTTTTTTTGAAGTCTTTATTCATTTCATAACAAAATTAAAATACATAACATAACAAATAACATATCTTTAACTACAAAACATAGTATATATAAAATGAAAGGCAGCAGATGAAGAAAAAAATCTTATAATATCTGCTCCTTTGTTATCCAGTAAACCATTCAAATAAACATATTCAAAAAATTGTCAAAACAAGTAAATAACTCAAGCGATATTTCAAATATCTAACACTTTTCATGAAATACATTCATATATTTTTTTTTAGCATATGGACTTTTACCAGTTTCTTAAATATTGAGATTGATTTAGCTTCCTTAACAGATAACTCCAAATCGTTCCACAGTCTAACACCTTGAATTATGGTAGATCTTCCCTTCAAACTGGTTCTGAATTGCGGTTTAAGAAAAACATCTTTCCCCTTAAGATTATAATTACTGGATCTTTTTACATAATTAATTTAAATATTAGAAGGCACGGCATTATGATGCGCTCTATACATAAATGACAAGATGTTATAATCCACTAAATCAGTGAACTTCAAAAACTTCAATTCAAAAAATAACATATTCGATGGATGACAATAATGTTTACCCTTGATAATTCTTATAACTCTCTTCTGCAATATAAAAATGGGCTTTGTAATTTTGGTTAGTAGTGTCCAACCAGAATTAAGTCTCTCTGCAACAAGTTATTTAATAGACCCTTTTCAAACTGTAAGTACGGCCATGTTTGACAGAAGACATGATGCAACCGTTTCTCCAGGAGAGAGCACCAAAGAGCCTCAAACAATCAGGCGATAGATGTTTGACTCGGGAAATGAGAATTGAGCGGAGCTGTGCAGGAAGGCGAGGGTCAGGCTACTCATTTACAAGAGAGACCTGGAAAATATATTAAAAAAATACCTTTAAAAAAAAGGGTATAATCAAATGTTTTCATTGTTTTCAGTTTTTACTATTGTTAAGGCCACTTAAACTTGTTTGTTGTTTACTTAGCTCAGTTTGCGTGAATTTACAAAAGCTAAAACCTTGATAAAACAAACAAACAAAGGTACTTTTTGCTTAACCATTTCAGATTTGTTCACGTGGATAGAGTGGGACTCAAAATGTGCACCAGAACATGTTGGTCCAACTTCTGATCCGAGTGTTGGTGATCTTTGTGTCCGCTCTGGTGGCAATCACCTTAGCATTCTTTGTTCCACAATGGATGGGTCAACATTAAAAACTTTTAAGAAAAACGGGTCTTGTTTTTTTTAATGACCTTTATTTAACGCCAACGTTCATGCTCAATAATCCAGGTAAAAACACAACAATATCCAGTCAGGTCACCCGGACGGTTGCTTTGTCTTCTGAGCCATTTCATCCTTAATCCATAGGACTTCTTCAATCTGAGGAGCAAGCCACCATACAAACTGATTTACAGAAACGGCATCCATAGAGAAAAACAACAACTTTATTTAACCAGGCAAATCCCACTGAGATGACAGATCTCTTTTGCAAAGGAGACCTGAAGGCAGCCTAACGTGCAGGTGTTTTTTGGACTGTGGAAGGAAACCGGAGTACCCGGGTAAAACCCACGCAAACATTAAAACCCGACCTGGAGATTGAGCTCAGGACCTTCTTGATGTGAGGCAACAGTGCTAACCACTGAGCTGTCATGCTCCCCATGTCCGTCTTGGGAGTAAAGTCAGTGAGTCATTGTTTCAAGGTTGTTCCAAGACATTTTCATGTCTCTCTCTAAAAAAAAAGTGATAGTGCACCTTTAATATTCTGTAAATGATGAATGTATTCTTAAAACTTCAGATTTTAGTGTTTCAGATTAGTGAAAACATCTTTCACTTGGTTACACAAGCATGAGATTTTACACAAATTAAGTCCTACACCTAAACTTCTAAAAACCATCATTTCCATGCAGAAAAATAGCTGCCAATTTTCAAGATGGCCACCTTTGTAATTTATATTTAACTTTTATATTCTTTGTATACTTTTTATTTTGCTATTTTTGGGTGTAACTGGGACCTTGTGTACATACTTTCATTCCACCTCATGTACCACATGTGATGGATCAACTTTAAATATACTTGAACTTGATATTTAGTGCTTTTTTGTTACCTGAATTGAGAGAGCCTGTCAAATTTCTGAATTTTTGCATTTTGCGCATTCAGTGTTGGAGTAAAATTTACTGCGTATGAAAAAACAATACCATAAACGAGGGACTTAAATGTTTTGTGAAGTTAAAATATTAAAACCATGTTATCACTTAAAATATTGAAAAGCCTTGGAATGTTTACACAAAGTTTGCCCTTGACGTTTTGGCAACGACACATCACTACTGCGTCTGCGCTCTACTCATCACTTGCACAAAACTTTGTGCACTTTATACCAAAATGGTGGCATTTTGTAAGGGCATTTTTGGTCAAAGGTCATGGATGTTTTTATTATTACCGTATTTTTCGTAGTATAGGTCGCACCCGAATATAGGTCGCACCATCCAATTATTGCCAAAGAATTGGAAAAATCCATATATAGGTCGCACCTGAGTATAGGTCGCACCTACATCAAAATGTGGACCGTGTTTAGCTCTGCTGCAAATGTCTCTTCCACAGGAGCGCACAGCAAGGCTTTTAAGAAGATTAACACTTAAAAACAATTAATTGTTTGATAAAAAATTATAGCAAATATGTGTCTGAGCTGAACTTTTCTTTAATAAATGAATAATTTTAGCAGGATAAACACCTAAAATATATATTTGTTAGCTGACATTATTGTAAGAGTGTGTCTCAGTTTAATTTTTGTTAATAAATGATTACAAATCAGCTTATTTTATAAAAAGCCATATATAGGTCGCGGGCCATGAAAAAATGATAAAAAGGTGCGACTTGTACTCCGAAAAAAACCGGTATTTCTTCTAACGTTCCTCCCCTCTGCCCTGAAAACAAGAAGCTCAAAGCAATCTGAAACCATCTCCTGAAACACTTTCTTACCCCTCTGCCCATGAACCATATGTTTGTGTAAACAGAGAGGGCTGTGCAACAAGAGTGCAGCCGGCTTCAAGGACACCCCCTGAACTATGTTGAGCTCTGAGCTGAGAGGAGTATAAAAGCGAGCAGATGATGCCGCTCGTGGCTTTTTATTTATTTATGTTTTTATGACTTGTTTTCATGCGTATACATCTATGTATGTTCATATATGTTGTGTATGTAAAGTGTCTCTTGAAATCAGACCTTGCAAGTAAACACTGGTTGGTAATTGAACCCTGCTAGACTCCTGAGTATTACCCAAACAATATTATGGTCAGGCCCTCTTTGGCTGGGTTCGAGAAAGATTCGACCAGGCACTAACAACCTTCATCTGCGGGATGCACCTCTATTTCACCTCACTTCTTCTAGAGTCAAGTAGCAGTGACCTCCATATGTAGCATGAGGTACCCCGCATTTAACGGTTTCTCTCTATGACAGAGGTGCCCAAAGTTGGCCCGCCAAGCCATTTGAGTTGGCCCACCAAGCTGTCCTCGTTACTATATTTAAATTTCTTTATAAGAATCAATGTGTTTTCACCGTCATTCAACCCATTCATTCAAGGCATCAAGGTTCTTTGTCATTCCACCACATGTACCACATGTGGTGGAACTAAACTATGTATACAGGGTACAGGTTGACTTTAAGGTTGGATGGAAAAGTCTGCCTATTGACTTCCTTAAACTGTGTATGGGACTGTTTATGTTCAAATTATTGTTGCTGTTAAGTTGTGTTTCTGTTGGACATGCATTTTTTTTTTACATTTTGCACTACATATACATATCTATACTGAAATGCCAACATTTCTACGTTTAATTTCTTATACATGTATATGACTTATTTGTCATATTTTGTGTTCTGTAATGTTCTTATTCAGAATCAAAGGTTAAATAACTGTATAATAAATAAATTGACTTTACTTAAAGATGGATTTGCATTTTATGAGTTATGTTTGTTCATTTGGCCCGCAGCCCTCTAATAGATATTAAATTTGGTCCTCAAGGAAAAAGTTTGGGCACCCCCTGCTCTGAGGTTTACAATTGGTACTCGGCCTGGTAAGAATTCTAGCAGCCAGGACAGTCAGCCACGTCTTCACCTAGCTTGAGAGAGGTTCTTTTGAGTAAGCAATAAGAGAACGAGATAATTTCTCCAACACTTTTGCATCCACAGCATTCAGTTTTGCATGAACGGCGCAGTCATTCAAACTTTACAAGGAAAGAAACAGTTTGTCTTATTCACATACAAAACGGTGGTCATAACACAAAAAAAATCTGCCGTCTTTGATTTTTAGGTCGAAACCATGTTTTTATGAAAACCAATCACATTTTCATGCCAGATTTGGTGCTTGTATATCACCAAGTGAAAGATTCTTATGGAAAATTGACTTAACTGGTGGTGCTCTTTACACGTCTAATCTGGGACTTCACTCTCAATATGTTTTGACCCCTGTGCTTTAATGCAAATTAGAGAAAGTAAGTTCATTGCTTGAAGTTATTGATATCATTTAGCTACCAGACCCAGATGTAAGGGTTACATTCCAACCATTTTTCAATCACACACTGAATTGCTGAACATGAAATAGTTTTTATTTTTTTAATGGTTATTCTCTTGATGCTATACAAATATAAATGTATAACACTTTGAACAAGATTGATATTTGTAGTTTAAATCCCCTTTGAAACTATCTAATGAGAATTAAACATTCTTGTATAGAGTTCAAAGTCAATACTCAATGAGACAATAAAACTGAGAAATGTCATTGATAGGCCAGGTACTAACCTGAAGATAATATATGTAACTTCCACATCTAACAAGGTTCTACAAGACATTAGCAAGTATTGGAAATCACTTACTACTTAATAATTCAAGTAATTCAAACTACGTTTGCAAACAACTATCTTGCAGCATGTTTAAATATTTATTTCCACACAGCATTGTTCTTTTTTGCCAGCCAGTTTTAATTAATGTTTTACTGAGTGTTAAAATTTAAAGGCAGACATCTCCTCACAAGTGTGGAAAAAAATAATTGGCTTGAACATCTGAGCTAATTTTCATGTGAGCCTTATCAGTGGGTGTAAATTGAGATGCCTTTATGGCGAGAAAATAAAGGGTGTACCATTAATGGATCGGAG
>JBBPBX010014136.1:0-22491 GCA_038048925.1 Garcialebias charrua
CGCTCTCTAGCGGTCTGTGCCCACCACTGGCGTAGGGGATAAGCGGGCGGTACATATGCTTGAGGCTGAGCCTCTTCACAGGCGTCGCCGGTTCACGTCCCAGACCCGACGAGCTTCTTTCTGTGGTGTCTCCCCCATCTCTACCAGTTTCACCCTCTCTAATAAAGGTCACCAGTGCCCAAAAATGTAAAAAATAAAAAAAGTTAACAGTGCAATTAACTTTTACTAATTTAATTGAGGATAAAAACCTGCAGAAAACGGTACCTATGAATACTTATTACACAGTGAAACACGTAAACCACAGCTGATTAGTTTAATTAACTCAGTGCTACATTAAAAGTGAATATTTATTTGCAAGCACTAACATGAGAACAATCATATTTGATTTTTTCACAAAAAATCAATACAATGATTGACGTTAAACAGGATGAAACAAGTGAGAGGGTCCGCTCCATCAGGGCCCCAAAACGGCTTAGAACGAGCCAAGGTGGTGACAGCTCAGTTGACAGGTACATTTGGCAAGAAGCAGGTGAACATCCTTTTGTTATGATCTCAAAAGGTAACCCAGTTGGTAACGAGACCCAGAACGACACAAGACAAAAAGGTAGGGATGGGGCAGATCCGATCCAGTATCGGTATCCGATACCAGCATAATTTGAGTATCGGATATCGGATCCAACCTGCCGATATTTCCGATCCAGCTTCAATGAGCACTTGTGTTCCATCACATTCTGTGACTGCCGTCTTAACATTGTGTGAGATAAACCCAATGAAGACACTCTTGAGCCTTACAACAGGAAACTCACAAACTTTAACAGCACACAAGAGGCAGCTTATACCACACACATGTCCTTCTTACTCATGGTGCAGCTGGAAAAAAAAATGCTAAGCATTATGGGAAAGACAACGAAATCCACTCTCCTTAACCACTAAGGGAGTGGATTTTGTTGTCTTTCCCATAATGCTTAGCGTTTTTTTAGTTTCCTAGCTGCACCTAAAGCTTTAACATTTTTAGAACCCGGACGGAAAGTCAATGTGTAATTGAATCTGTTGAAAAACAGTGACCAACGTGCCTAACAGGGATTTAGATGTTTAGCGTCTCTGAGGTAAGTGAGGTTCTTATGGTCAGTCCAAATAAGAAAAGGTAGCTCAATGCCCTCAAGCCAGTGACGCCATTCCTCTAATGCCAGTTTAACAGCAAGTAGTTCTCTGTTTCCCACATCATAATTCCGTTCAGCTGGGGACAGACGGCGAGAGAAAAATGCACATGGGTGCACTTTGCTGTCCAAAGGTGATCTCTGTGACAAAACAGCTCCTACCCCAGTGTCTGAAGCGTCTACCTCAAGGATGAACTGATGAGTGCTGTCTGGATGACAGAGGATGGAAGTGGAAGAAAAAAGCTGTTTTAGCTTACCGAAAGCAGAGTTGGCTTCCGAGGTCCATCTGAAATTTCTGTTGGTGGATGTGAGTTGTGATAGAGGCGCTGCTATACGACTGTAGTCCTTGATAAAACGTCTGTGGAAGTTTGCAAAACCCAAGAACCGTTGCAGTTGTTTCCTGGTCTCAGGGACCGGCCACTCCACCACTGCCTTTGTCTTCTCTGGGTCTGCCCTGTAGTGTCCTTCTCCAAAGATAAAACCCAAAAATGCAACAGAAGAAGTGTGAAATAAACATTTTTCACCTTTTACGAAAAGTTGGTTCTCATACAGTCTTTGGAGCATCGTCCGGACATGCGTGACATGTTCATTCTCATTCCTGGAATAAATGAGAATATCGTCCAAGTAAACAAACACAAAATCACCAATAAAGTCTCTCAAAACATCATTAACCAGTGCTTGAAATACTGTAGGGGCATTGGTAAGGCCAAAGGGCATGACAAGATACCCGAAGTGTCCTAAGGGTGTCTTAAAAGCTGTCTTCCATTCATCACCCTCTCGATACGGACGAGGTGATAAGCATTACGTAGGTCCAATTTGGAAAAGATAGTGGCTGGTTGCAACTGCTCATGGACCGAGTCAAGTAGTGGTAAGGGATATTTGTTCTTTACGGTAATACTGTTCAAACCCCGATAGTTGATACAAGGGCGTAGAGTCTTGTCTTTCTAAGCAGCAAAAAAAAACCCTGCCCCCAGTAGAGAGGTAGATGGGCGGATGATACCTTAATCCAAAGACTCCTCGATGTAGGATTTCATGGATCCACGTTTAGGGCCCGAGAGGTGATACAAACGGCTAGATGGCAGAGGAGCTCCAGGAAGAAGGTCAATGGCACAGTCATAGGGACGATGGGAAGGAAGAGAGAGAGCCTTCACCTTACTGAACACTGGAGACAGATCATGTTACTCAGGTGGAATGTCGGATGGAGCAATGTTCTCGGCTTCTTATACACTGGTTAAAGGGTTGGAGATGCCTGAGCGAAGGCAATTCTTCAAACACTTGTCACTCCATTTTTCTATTCGACCAAACTCTCAATTGATGTGGGGATTATGGTTCTGCAACCAGGGAAACCATAAAATCATTTGAGTGTTGGGTGAATCAAACACAAAGAAACTAACAGATTCATGGTGATTACCGGATGTGATTAAATGTAAGTCTTCAGTCTTAAAGCGAATCTGTGCCAAGGTCTCCCCAGTTACTCCAGTAACAGAAACTGGGTCAATGTCCAGAACGGGGAGAGCAAATTCCTTAACCAAATCATGACTGATTAAATTTTGTTCAGCACCAGAGTCAATTAATGCTGACACAGGAAAACGATTTTGTTCGAACTGAATGACAGTGGGTAAAGTTAATCTACGCATGGAAGTGACAGATGAAGTGCACACCAATAACTTCCGTTCTACTGGTGGGCGTTTACGTTTCCCAGAAGTGGGCATGAAGCAATATAATGTCCCTCCTTTCCACAATACATACATAAGTTGGAATTCCTACGTCTCATTCTTTCATCTTCTGTCAATTTAGTTGTACCAATCTGCATTGGTTCAGGTTCAGGTAATGCTAACTGAGTTCCAGTAGATGGTGGTAGCGAGCTTCGGGACTTGGCACCAAATTTATCCACAGTATTCATGAGGATGTCACTGTAGAAGCGAATGTGCATTGTACTTCCTGTCCGACACCGGAAGTGCCTGTATTCCATAGGCGGAGTATGGATTGCGGGTGTTTTTGAAAGTTATTTTCATTCATTTTATCAGAGCAAACACAGCTTTTGTTTAAACGGAACGTTTACTGAAATGTCCTACCGGGGTTCAGGTACCTGCTGTGCTGTTCGCGGCTGCACCAACAACCGGACCAAGCTAAATCTTTGGCTAAAACAACAGTGTTTTCAACACGGACCCAAAACAAAGAAAGAGTGTTCCTGCATCCTTCTCTATGGCTGTGTCTGCGCGATCAGGTAACATCTGTAATTTCTTTTTATTCAGGGAGGGTTTATTAATGAGAGTTTTGGATGATTTACTGTCTTAAAATGATATATGTCAGGCGCGACCGGTGTTACAGAACACCGTGACTTTTAGCCGAGATAGCTGCTAACAAACCTTAGCCGAGAGGCCGGAGCAAACGCGTTCGCTATTTATGTATTTTTAAATTATGTCTGCGCGATCAGGTAACATCTTTTTATTCGGGGAGGGTTTATTAATGAGAGTTTTGGAAGATTTACTGTCTTAAAACGATAGATCTCAGACGCGACCGGTATTTTTAGCCGAGATAGCTGCTAACAAACCTTAGCCGAGAGGCCGGAGCAAACGCGTTCGCTATTTATGTAGTTTTAAATTATGTCTGCGCGATCAGGTAACATCTGTAATTTCTTTTTATTTGTCCCTCCTCTTTTAACAAAACGAGTGGTGTTCCCACATTTTTAATGAACTAAAACAACAAAGTTTGGACTGTCTTCAACTGTATTACTTGCATGTAAACAAACGGTGTTTCCGGTTAACCGGAAGTCGTGTGCACATTTCGCGCAAAGCGTCATGGGGCATAGGAATACTGTGGATATTCCCCACCTGATGACGTGTAGAAACCGGAAGTGTTGGGTCTCTGGTAGTTGCAGTCCCGTTCTCAGCGACGTTCCCGGAAGCGTTCATCAATGGAGATTGCTTTATTAGCGCATTGAAATTAGGAGGCTTGTCTCTTGCTGCAATCTGGTCCTTAACATAATCAGAGAGAGAATTAAAAAATGTACCTTGAAGCGCCCTGTCGTTCCACTCCGTTTGAGCCGCGAGAATGCGGAAGTCCAGAGCGTGTTCGGAGACGGGTCGTCTGCCCTGATGTAATCCCAACAAACGCTTCTCTGCGTTGGGTTGTTGAAACGGCCGGTCAAAAATCCTGTGGAACTCATTCAGAAACTGGTCGAACGACACGAAGTCCAAATCATGGTTGTGGAGGTAAGAAGATGCCCACTGGAGGGCTTTACCTGAAAGCTGACTGTTCAGATAAGTTATTTTAGCGATGTCCGTGGAATAAAGTTGAGGAGCTCCTTTGAAGGCGAGTTTGCACTGTAGGAGAAAACCTTCACACAACTCTGGGTCTCCTGAGAAGAGTTCAGATTGTTTAACCAGTAACTGTTGAGGAGAAGGAGAGTTATTACTTGAACTGGTGCTGGATGAGTTTGAGTCTGAGGTGGCAGCAGGAGCTGTGGGAGAAAAATAGCAAGTTTCTTCTGTATTGTGTTAACCATACCTCCGAGTACTAGCATGTCAGTTTGGGTCTTATGTTGTTGACTCAATATTTGTTTTTAGCATCTCCTCTACTGAAGTCTGGCTTGTGGCCTGCGAGGAGGAAGCTTGTGCGTTCATGGTCTCGTTCTGGGTTTTGTTTAGGCTGAAGCATTATCTGTTATGATCTCAAAAGGTAACCCAATTGGTAACGAGACCCAGAACGACACAAGACAAAAAGGTGCAAAAGTAACAGTGTTTATTTATTTACAGTGGGGAATATCTATTTACAAATGTACAAGGGTCCTCTGGATTTCCTGGAAGATGAAAAGCAGACAGTCAGATGGGTTTGATCAGAAAGTTCTTCCAGGGTAATTGCTTTTGTTTGTTTATTGTTTCCTCACGGATGAAAAGAGGAGGATGATCCCAGAGTGTCCTAAAGTCCTTGAGATGAGTCCCAGAGGGCGAGTGAGGCAGGCAAGTGGCTGGAGGACAAAGCACGACAAGCAGAGAGCTGGAACCAGGAGAATCCGAGGGCTGAGAACACAAGCACAGGGTAAGTTTCTCTCAAATGTACTCACAAACTGGCTAGAGGCATAAATACCATGTGTGGCATAAAATGCTTCAGCAAAGAGTAGAAATCGACTGCAGCATTAAGTAGAGGTGGAGCTTGTCAGGTGGATGACCATCAGCTGTGGATGATTGGCGGCCATCTTGGGGCTGTAGCAGGTGCCACTCTTACACCTTTGATGTTTTATGACAGGCTTCTCAAAGCTCATTTTGGTAACAAATATACACCAGGCATAGAAGAAGATGAAGACTTTAAGTTGTTTTTCTTCTTACATCTCTTCTTTGAGATAAGATTTCAGCTGCTTACCATGGTTAATCCAAAAAAGCAAACCATGGAAGAAATAAAACAGTGTGCTATGAATGTCTTTGAACCTCACATGTAAATCAAAACACCCTTACAGGTGTCCCCAGGTGAAGCTGTCAAATCCCACTCGCTGGAGCTGGATTCCAGTCCTAAAAAAGGCGAGAATAAACAAGATTTTCAAACTACAAAACAACTAAAGGTGGGTGTTAGCTCTACAGGTCGCCCAAAACCAGGGTGGGCCCGGAAGGGACCCCTGAGACGTGGACCTGCACCTCGGATGAAACAGTCCGAGACATGCAACAGGTCGCAAACGTTCCAGAAAAAAGGCACCAAACCTCCAAGCTCTGATGAGGTGGTGGACATAAGTTGGTTGTATGAAAACTTGACTTTTACAGAGGACAACCAACCTGGAGAACTGTGCAACACTATCATTAACAACACAGAGAGAAAATCTGTGTCATTGTGTGGTAACTACTCAGCTGCCAAGTATTTCTGGCAAAGAAAAGATTAAGCTTTCAAGCTGCTCGAAGCAAAGATTGAATTGATAAGGCAGAAGAGCAAACGCAAAGAGAAAAACTTCTCAAAAAAGGCCTTGAGTTACAATGCCAGTTTAGACAATCAGAGATAAAACAGTGTGCTGTAAATGCATTTGATGCTCACATGCGAAGCGGAACACGCTCAGGGGTGTGCCCAGGTCAAAAGGTCAAATCCTGGTCGCAAAAAATAGAAGAGGTTCCCTCTCCTACAGAAAGTGAGAATAAACGAGATTTTCAGACTAACAAACAACGAAATGTTGGTGCCAGCTGGAACAGTGACTCAAAATGGTTTACAGGGAGCCCTGCTCCTAGTGTACCACAGATTGATAAGTCTGAGACAAGCAATGAACCACAAAAGGTGGGTGAAGACCAGTGATGTCACTAACGCGTTACTTTGTAATGCGTTACTTTGTAATGCGTTACTTTGGTCGGACCACTTTTTTCAGTAACGTGTAATCTAACGCGTTGCTATTTCAAAATCCAGTAATTAGATTAAAGTTACTCACTCCAAATTATTGTGCGTTACTTTTTTGTCATTTTCTATAGAACTGTAATTTTATTTTATTTCGCCAATGCATCTCGGGGTGAGCGATTAAAAAAAAAGACAGGAATGACGTCAGTCTATGCGACCGCCCGATGTCTGTAGCACACGTTAGCATTAAGCTAGGTTTAGCATATCGCTGCGGTCTCCTGTTTGTTTGGGAACGTTGTGACTTTCTTGTTAAAAACACGAGCGCACATCCAAAACGGTGTGTGGACTTTGTTTCACGGAGACTGGATCTGTATCAGACAACACGTCTAACTTGAACGGATTTACGACGTGATCCGAACGTGAACGATGAACAACAGCTTGTAAACACTGCTAACAGAGCAGCAGCAACATTAAAACAGCCTTCAGGTAGGTTAGATCAGTCCAGATCAATAACACAAACTGTAGGACTTTTTAAAGCTCTGGATCTACGTCTGAAATGTTGTTGTTGATGTGCAGGCTTTAAATTAACTGAGCGTCTCTACCACGTCTTCCATCACGTCTATCATGTCAACACCAGCCAAAAAGTTAATCACTTTATGAAAAAACAAACTGATGTCAACAAGTCCTGGAGCTGAATAAATCCCTACCCTGATGATGACCGAGAGATCCAACCACCTCAACCGTTCAAGAAGAGGTATTGTTCTTTTATTAACATTATATATAATTAACCTTTTTAATTTAAAATGATAATCTTAATAACTATTTTTATTTTTTTACCTGTTTGTGTTATTTCCAGTCTGGGACAGAGGAAGCAGCTGTCTTTTTCCTCTTGAGGGACATCCACCTGCAGCTAAGAAGCGTGTGATGATGACCCTGATGCATGCTCAATAATCCAGGTAGAAAAATCTAAAAAAGCTAAGTCTGGTCCTCTGGACATTCAAAAAACAAAACAAAACAAAAAATTGTAGAAACGTTTTATCTTTCGTCCAAAAGACTTCCTCAGTCTGAGATGCTGTATTCATCTCAATCTTATAAATACTGTAGCACCCTCTCACAGTGGATGAACCAGTTTGCTGCTGACAGCTGAAACCAGCTGCTCACATGATCAAGGAGGACCATCAGCCTAACAATGGATAGTTAGCAGCACCCTGATGGTTGTTTGCTATTCACAGAGGGCTGGGTGATACTAGCAATAACAGCATTCTAAGGGCCAGTTTACACGGCGCGTATTTTGAGTGTAACCGCTACTTTCTCTTTGCGTCTTTGCTTATCGCCTACACGACGCTGCTGGCCCCCCTCTTTGCATCCGATACTTTCCTGATCCACCTCTCAGGGTGTAACTTTTTCGCTGACCCCCGCTGATAATGTAAACATCTCCTGCTGCTCTTTTGTGTCAACCACATGCGCGCAGCTCACACGCGTGGACAGTCTAGGGCAGCTGGACATTTCACGTGTCACGCTACAAAATATAACAGTTTAACAATAATAAACAGTATTTATGTTACGTGGGAGATGTTTAAATTTATCTGAACTACAGTATCTATCTGGACTCGTTACATTTTTTAAACAGTGCGTAACATGCTGTGAAAATGAAGACACCAGGTTTATTTTTTATTTATTTATTTATTCAGCACCACAAACTACGTAACACAAACACTGAGAATTAAACTGAACACACTATTAAAACACGTGAACCGAACTGTAACTATGTTAATGAACTGGGCTCTTGCTGTGTTTTCATCTGGACCCATCAGAACCGCGTCTGCCTGTTGGAACGACAGCTTCTCCACCTGGCAGAAATAAATAAATAAATAAAAACTCCATTGTTATGTGATCATAGTAAACACAAGCAAACATTATATTAAGAACGTTGATTTACCTGCTGTAAGTCAGCTGTTTATCACAAACTAAAGTCCGACATCATCCTCATCGTCACTCGGGTTCTGGTCCATAGTCCACTCAGCGTCTGGTGTGCAGCTTGTTATATGAAGCGGGTCCCACTTGGTGTCAAATCTGTCGACTATTATCCAAAATCCAGCTTTAACTTGTTGTTAACTTGTTGTTAGCTGAACTTTTAGCCCAGAAGAACACAGCAGCCAGCCAGCAGTGAGGCAGCATGCATGCGCAGTGGGTGAAGGTTCAGCAGCATGCATGCGCAGTGGGTGAAATGGGGGGTGCATGAGGGAGGGGGGAGATTCGAGCAGATCCGTGTCAATGCAAAACTTTTAATCTAATTAACATACCCAAAAGTTCCGTTTCCCCCACACAGTGTCCGTGTAAACAGGGCCTAAGAGGGGGACAGTTGAACCTGGAGGCCTCCACCTCTGTTTAATGATGGACGGTTTCTTTTCACAAAGATGGCCTCCTTTACTCCTCTCTCAAACCATTGTTCCTCTCTATCAAGGATGTGAACATCTTCATCCCTGAAAGAGTGACCGCTGGCCTGGAGATGAGTGTAGACCGCAGAGTCCTGACCTGATGATGTTGATCTTCTGTGCTGGACCATCCTTTTGGCCAGTGGCTCATGCTTTTATTTATTTTCATACAAACGTATTGTTTACTTGACACATTTTCAAAATAAACATTTTATAAGTCTTTTTTGTAAAAATATTATTTGTTTAGTGAAGTCAAGAAAGACACTATTTTTTATATAAAGCAAGTATTTCTTTATTCATTCAACCTTCATTTATGATATTGAAATCAAGAAATACTACCTTATTTTTTATAAAAAGTATTTATTTAATGAACTCAGACTATTTTAGGTTTTATAAAAACAAGTATTTATGTTTAATGAAGTCAAGAAAGACTACTGTATTTTGTTTTTTGAATATTTATTAGTAATTATTTTATTAAAACATTTAAATTTTTTATGTATTGTGACAGAGGGTTCTTGTCAGCGGCTGCTGAAAGTAACTAATAAAGTAACTTAGTAATCTAACTTAGTTACTTTCCAAATCAAGTAATCAGTAACTTAACTAAGTTACTTTTCCCAAGGACTAATCAGTAACTTAAATAAGTTACTTTTTCAATGTAACTATGCCATCACTGAAGACCAAGGTCTGACGGTGGGTGAACTTCAAAGGAAGTATGGGAACCTATACTCATGTGACAATGCGTGGTCTCAACAGAAACTCCCAAGCCATGGAACTACACCTACCGCACCTCGAGCAGAACAGTTTGAGACATGTGAAGAAGAGTCACAAAAGCCCCAGGTAGATGGCCCAACACCTCTATGCTCGGAAGAGACAGAGGAAGTACCGGTAAGTAGTTTGTTAGAAGCTTTGAATGATACAGAGGATGACCTACCTGGTACAATGAGTGACCTTGTCTTTGATAACTCAGAGCACATGAATAACTCAGAGCACACAGTTGATGACAAAGACAGCAAACAAATTGCTGATAGTCTACAACATCCTGAAGGTCATGATGCTGACAGCCAACAAGATGCTGACAGTGGACACGAGTACACAGACAGAGGTACACGTGAACAGAAATGTGTGCCAAGACCTATGAGGTTTCTGTGTAACCTTATACAAAGGGGCTTACCTGCCTATCACACTGGAAGGTGTCCTCGCGCGTGAAGCCCTCCTGAACGGCAGTGCTGATATAACTATTATGTCGGCCAAACTGTTTGAGGAGCTAAGGACCGCCGCTAATGGTGTTGACAGGCAAATACCCTTCGAGAAATGTGCTATTGAACTGCAGGGCCTCGCCGGGACAAGAACAACCCTGACAGCTATAGCTATGGTTCACATGCAGATTGGCGAAATGACACTACGCCACCCGGTGTTTGTGTATACACTTGACCCTTTTCCATTTTTGGTTGGCCAAGATTTTATAAACCGCTTCAACGCGATTATAGATTATGGTCAACAGTCAATGTGGGTAACAGTGAGTAAACCCCTGCCAATAAAAGGGCCTCCTAGTTGTGATACAGACTGCCTAACCGTAGGTGCCGCAGAGGACACAAGGGACCCCTCATCCGAGGACAAGAGCCCGGTAAGTGAACTTTCAAAAACAGGTAAGGCTGAAGAGACCAATCAGTTGGACCAGACTCTGACCCAACAAGAGAACCTCCTATGTGAGCTGAAGCAATCAGTGCTCACTGAACACTACCTACCACTGGTAGTATAAGGTGTGGAGGTCCAAGGATCCTACACCAAAGACGCTGTACTGTCACCTGGGACAGGTTATTCGGCAATCAGCCAAGCTTTCGATGAAACCTTGGTTCAAGTGCATTTGAGTCCAGCAAATGACAGTCAACCAGATGCTGACAGTCACTTGGACATCATTGTTACAGATTTCGAGGTCCCTTCATCAGACAAAGGGGGGGCAAACTCACACTACGATGACAGTGACCCGTCGCGGACTGACAAATCAGATACACCTGGGACTGCACTGACGTTTGAGACACACCTAAATTACATGGAAAGAGGTAAACGTAAGAAGATACGTTGGCCGAAACCTATAAGGCTCCTGTGTACTGTCTACTCTCGGCTGCGGAAACAGCTTAAACTAAACAATGGCATCCTAACTTGTGCCCATGGACGGACGTCCTCACCTATGTTCGTGGTCCCCCATAACCACAGGGGGGTGATGTTAGGTCATGCCCTTGACAAAGACAAAGAGTTAAATTAATCCACAAAATACAATGATCTCGCAAACTCACAGACTTCATGGGATAATAAGGTCGTCCAAACACAAGTTAGTAAATAAACTACGTAATCAGGTTTAAACTACCGTATTTTCCACCCTATAAGTCGCATTGTCCAACTTGAACTTAGAAACGCTGTCTAATACCCACAACAAAAAACTAACCTTAACAACCGTTTAATTCCACGGGATTTAATTTGACCTCGGTTATAAAGTTGAGACCTGTTTTTCCTAAGTGTTGCACTTTGGAATTTGACGACAAGAGTGTGTCGAAGCAGTGAAACGTTGTTTCCTTGTTGTTTAGTCAATACTGTTGTCATTATTTGAGATATTGTTTTGGTTCTGATCACTCCCAGCCAAAAAAGGTTTTGTATTAACATTGGTTAATGCATAATATGGATTTAACTATGCCAACATGCAGTTCGTTTTGTTACGTCTCAATCGTTGAAGAGTCAATGTAGTTTAAAGCTACCCAAGGTACCATAAACTACAATGGTCTCACAATTTCTAAATTGAACCGATTCGATCGTTTCTATTCTAGATTATCTTTTCATTTTGATGAGTCTCGCCATAGACTTCAAAATGGATTAGGAATACCAAATCCTACGTCGTTCGTCTAAGACAACAGACATTTAGACCAAACTATATTTCCTTTTTCTATTTTAGTTTAACCTAAAACTAAGTAATGAATGGAGGAATAGTTTGGAATGAAGAGGCCTTCATTACAGAAGCCCTCCTGAACCTTCTACAGTATAGGTATAGATCCCTATATCTAATTTTACAGCATTGATCCACCCCTTAATTGGTAATTGTAGCTGATCTAAACCATGATAGCTTACATATTAGGTGCATATAGGTAGGGCCTAATGTAAAATCCCAATCATAAGCCCACCTAAAACCACATAATTGCATGACACATAGAACCAGAGTGGCACTGACTGGAAACCAACCAGCCAACAACCTTCGATGTGGGGACCTGCAGCTCCAACGCTTGGTCTTCAACCTTCATCCAAGGGTCGCCTCCTCTGCGTCAATCGAGGGATCCCCTCTACATGCTGATTATAAAAACAATTGTTGCTGATCAATCAACAAAACTAATCGTGGTGGAATTACTGCTGTGGATTTACCGCTGTGGATTATAAGACTTTGTTTTCCAAAGGATTAAAAGCTTACCGTAATGGGATTACCTACGAACAGTATGGAATTTCAAAAAACTTTATGGGATTATAATTTTTACTTCCGGCTCTCTACAAGGCAAGTCGCATATCTTTTTGCTCCTTCCTTCCCTAAGTTTTTCCTCCTCCCTGCTTGCTTTTTGTCTCGTCTGACACTTCAGCGCTCACTCGAACCAATTTGCGATGGAATTAGTAAATTGGGCTGTTTCTTCAATAGATAAGATTTTTTCCACGAAGCGGACCGTGCCAGGAGAAGCTGTCTGCCCCTCTGACACACACGCGGCTGGATACATGATGGATTCGTGGGGACAGTGGCAGCCTATGTGTCTAACCGTCTTGACTGTCGAAGACGTGGAAGATTTGTGGATTATTGGACTATTAGTAGCAGCTGCTCTGTTTTTTGGCATCGGCGGAGCTGTCTGCTACCTGAAGCTGAGGAGAGCTTCGGCGGCTATCAGCGCGCTGGCGAAACTCCCTGATCAGCATGATTCTCTGATCCGGGCCGTGAGCAACTCATCCCAGCTGTTGTATGAGCTCAATCGCACGTTGGGTGCGTCGGTGGACTACCGCGGACCTGCGGGGCGCTTTGGAACTCGTTTACAGCCGCCCGGGCCCCAACAGGGCATGGATGGGGGTTCATAGACCGGAACCTCATATGATTTGGAATTTTGGCCCTGAAACAGCGTCTGGACTTGGAAGGCTGCAGTGAGAAAGTACACTGTGGTCTGGATTGGAATAAACAAAAAGACTATCTAATCTGGTTTCTGCACACGTCCTTGAAAAGAGGCCTGTTTGGAAATTATTCTCCTGGAGCGGAGAGCTGAAGTGCCCTGCTGACCTTCCCCCCATCCCTCCCCCAGAGATCTCTGTGCGTGCCTCGGATAACGCCCAGCTGAATAACTGCTGAACTGTGTTCTCTGAAGTTACTCACAGACTCCATATCTCCTTGCATGTCGTCAAAACTGCAACAATGTCTCGTGTGATTGTGCTTATGCTGATAGAGTTTTTGGGACTTTATCATGGAGTGTCCTCAGGCAATCTTTGATAAATTCTTTTTTTGAATATCACAAATGATACCTACTGTGTTTTTCCTTTTTCCATATCTGTTTTGCTCTTCATCCAGGATGGATGAGAGATGGCCGCGCTGACGAACATGCATGTGTTTTGAATTGCAGCAGCTTAACATTCTCATTCTTGGATGACTGTGTTTACATTATCACGTTGTATTGGTTTACTGGTGTAATGTTAATAAAAAATCTCTTATCTCTTATCTCTCTTATCTTTTTTATTTTTCTTCTTCCACTTGCTGGATTACTTCAAGATCAGAGACAGTTCAAGGTATCCTTTCGTGTTGGACCTCATCCTCAAGAACTGGCGATGACTTCCAAAAGGGGGGAGATGTAGTGGACCTATCCAGAGTCAAACTGAAGCGTTTTGAACTCTTCAGTGATGCTTTTCACTGACCCTTTCAGTAACCAGACATTTAACACAATTTATTTTATTAGTTTGAATCAAAGAACATATTCACTCAAAAAGAGACAATTTCTATCTTTGATTTTGTTCTAATACAAATATAATCAGAGCATCACCTGTGTTTATTCATGAGCAATGTTGTAATTTACAATATGTCTTATGATCACATATACTATTATGCTATGTTATTCTTTAATGTGAATGATCATTAATATGCTGGTATATTCTGCCCCCGTCTTCAAAAGAACTATGGCAAAGTTGAATAATGTGTCAAAATGACTTGCTCAGAAGTTGTTTTTGTTGAGTTCAGCTAAATCTCGAACTAAGCGTTGAGATGTCTCTTCACTTTCAGACACTTTCCCAAAATATTCCTCTTTGTTACCTAAACAGACTTTCTGTTGACCTTGAAGTCTTCGCTTCACGTTTTCCCACTCCTCTTGGTCCACGGACCAATGAGGAAACGGTGTTTCTGGTCTCAACACTTTTAGAAAAAACGTTTGCTTCAGTGAACATTCAGAGTTTGGAATGGACAGAGATCTGACAGCTCTCTGTCTCTCATGGCTAGATAAACTGAGTCAATAAGTCAAAGACTGGTTCATCAGCCAATAATTTATGGACGCCTCCATAAATTCAATAGAGCTAAAAAGCTCCAAGTTCTTAATGAACTTACTTTGAGAAATGTCTTGTCTTGAAGTCAACCAGGAGCTGACACATTTTTTGATGATCGACGCGGACCCCAGGAGACGTTGGAAAAGTAAACGAGAACCGGTTCGGACGTGCGGGACCTGCAAAGATTCTGTACGCCTGAAAGGCTGGGGCCATCTCTTTACCAGACTAGTCGTCTTAAAGGTAATGAGTCAGCATTTACAAACGTACCTGGGATTCAGCAAAAGTCTGAGGGGAAGTGTCATTTCTGGTAACATACCCAAGACAATTAATTAGACTCTTAAATCATCTCTCCATCTCTTATTCAATTTCCTTTTCCCTCTCAATTTAAGCTGATAACTACATTTTAAGCTAAAGAACCTTCAGACTAAGTATATTGACATCCTGTATTTATGTCTGTTGTTACAATTAAATTTGCTGACGTGTTAAACTGCAAGAAAGTGAAATCTGCCAATCAAATGTAATTGTGTTAATTTTAGTTCATCCATCCATCCATCTTCTTCCGCTTATCCGGGGTCGGGTCGCGGGGGTAGCAGCCTAAGTAGGAAGGCCCAGACTTCCCTCTCCCTAGCCACTTGGAGCAGCTCCTCCGGGGGAATCCCAAGGCGTTCCCAGGCCAGCCGAGAAACATAGTCCCTCCAGCGTCCTGGGTCTTCCTCTGGGTCTCCTCCCGGTGGGACATGCCCGGAACACCTCACCAGGGAGGCGTCCAGGAGGCATCCTAACCAGATGCCCGAGCCACCTCAACTGGCTCCTCTCGATGTGGAGAAGCAGCGGCTCTACTCCGAGTCCCTCCCGGATGACTGAGCTTCTCACCCTATCTCTAAGGGAGAGTCCAGACACCCTGCGGAGAAAACTCATTTCAGCCGCTTGTATCCGAGATCTTGTTCTTTCGGTCATAACCCAAAGCTCATGACCATAGATGAGGGTGGGAACGTAGATCGATCGGTAAATTGAGAGCTTTGCCTTTTGACTCAGCTCTCTCTTCACCACGACAGACCGGTACAGCGCCCGCTTCACTGCGGACGCTGCACCTATCCGCCTATCGATCTCACGCTCCAGTTTTCCCTCATTCGTGAACAAGATCCCGAGATACTTAAACTCCTCCACTTGGGGCAGGACCTCCTCCCCGACCCGGAGAGGGCATGCTACCCTTTTCCGGCTCAAGACCATGGCCTCGGATTTGGAGGAACTGATCCTCATCCCGGCCGCATCACACTCGGCTGCAAACCGCTCCAGTGAAAGTTGTAAATCACGAACTGATGAAGCCAGTAGGACCACATCATCTGCAAAAAACAGAGAAGCGATTCTAAGGTCACCAAAACGGATCCTCTCAACACCTTGGCTGCGCCTAGAAATTCTGTCCATAAAAGTTATGAACAGAATCGGTGACAAAGGGCAACCTTGGCGGAGTCCAACTCTCACCGGAAACGAGCCTGACTTACTGCCGGCAATGCGGACCAAGCTCTGACACCGGTCGTACAGGGACCTAACAGCCCTTATCAAAGGGCCTGGTACCCCATACTCCCGGAGTACCCCCCACAGAACCCCCCGAGGGACGCGGTCGAATGCCTTCTCCAAGTCCACAAAGCACATGTAAACTGGTTGGGCAAACTCCCACACACCCACCAGGACCCTGTTGAGGGTGTAGAGCTGGTCCAGTGTTCCACGACCACCACGAAAACCACATTGCTCCTCCTGGATCCGAGGTTCGACTATCCGACGGACCCTCCTCTCCAGAACCCCTGAATAGACCTTACCAGGGAGGCTTAAGAGTGTGATCCCCCTATAGTTGGAACACACCCTACGGTCCCCCTTTTTGAATAGGGGAACCACCACCCCAGTCTGCCAATCCAAGGGAACTGCCCCCGATGTCCACGCGATATTGCAGAGTCGCGTAAGCCAACACAACCCCACAACATCCAGAGCCCTAAGGAACTCCGGGCGAATCTCATCCACCCCCGGAGCCTTGCCACCGCGGAGCTTTTTAACCACCTCGGCGACCTCAGCACCAGAGATCGGAGAACCCGACCCAAAGTCCCCAGGCTCCGCTTCCTCCATGGAAGACGTGCCAGTAGGATTGAGGAGGTCTTCGAAGTATTCCGCCCACCGACTCACAACATCCCGAGTTGAGGTCAGCAGCACGCCACCCCCACCATAAATGGTGTTGGTCGCGTACCTCTTTCCCCCCCTGAGACGCCGGATGGTGGACCAGAATCGCCTCGAAGCCGTACGGAAGTCATTCTCCATGGCCTCTCCGAACTCCTCCCACGCCCGAGTTTTTGCCTCAGCAACCACCCGAGCCGCATGCCGCTTGGACTGCCGGTACCTATCAGCTGCTTCCGGGGTCCCACAAGCCAAAAAGGCCCAATAGGACTCCTTCTTCAGCCTGACAGCATCCCTCACTGCCGGTGTCCACCACCGGGTTCGAGGGTTGCCACCACGACAGGCACCAACAACCTTGCGGCCACAGCTCCGATAAGCTGCCTCGACAATAGAGGCGCGGAACACGGCCCACTCGGACTCCATGTCCCCCGCCTCCCTCGGAACGTGTTCAAAGCTCTCCCGGAGGTGGGAGTTAAAGCTCCGTCTTACGGGAGACTCTGCCAGACGTTCCCAGCAGACCCTCACAATACGTTTGGGTCTGCCAGGTCTGACCGGCATCCTCCCCCACCATCGGAGCCAACTCACCACCAGGTAGTGGTCAGTTGACAGCTCCGCCCCTCTCTTCACCCGAGTGTCCAAGACATGCGGCCGCAGATCAGATGAGACGACAACAAAGTCGATCATCGAACTGCGACCTAGGGTGTCCTGGTGCCAAGAGCACATATGGACACCCTTATGCTTAAACATGGTGTTCGTTATGGACAATCCATGACGAGCACAGAAGTCCAATAACAGAACACCACTCTGGTTCAGATCAGGGGGGCCGTTCCTCCCAACCACACCCCTCCAGGTCTCACTGTCATTGCCCACGTGAGCGTTGAAGTCCCCCAGTAGAACAAGGGAGTCCCCAGGAGGCGCACTCTCCAATACCCCCTCCAAGGACTCCAAAAAGGGTGGGTAATCTGCGCTGCCGTTTGGCGCATAGGCACAAACAACAGTCAGAGCCCGTCCCCCCACACGTAGGCGAAGGGAGGCTACCCTCTCGTTCACCGGGGTGAACCCCAACGTACAGGCACCAAGATGGGGGGCAACCAGTATGCCCACTCCTGCTCGGCGCCTCTCACCAGGGGCAACTCCAGAGTGGAAGAGTGTCCAACCCCTCTCAAGGAAACTGGTTCCAGAGCCAGAGCCATGCGTTGAGGTGAGTCCGACTATTTCTAGTCGGAAACTCTCAACCTCACACACTAGCTCAGGCTCCTTCCCCACCAGAGAGGTGACATTCCATGTCCCAATGGCCAGCTTCTGTAGCCGAGGATCAGACCGCCAGGGTCCCCGCCCTCGGCCACCACCCATCTCACATTGCACCCGACCCCTTTGGCCCCTCCCACAGGTGGTGAGCCCATGGGAAGGGGGACCCACGTCTCCTCTTCGGGCTGTGCCCGGCCGGGCTCCATGGGTAAAAGCCCGGCCACCAGGCGCTCGCCAGCGTGCCCCACCTCCGGGCCTGGCTCCAGAGTGGGGCCCCGGTGACCCGCGTCCGGGCGAGGGAAAACTTAGTCCATTAATTGTACTCATCATAAGGGGTTTTTGGTTTTAATTTTAGTTGATTTATTTTAAATAAATGGTAGTGTCTTTGGCATACCAAACTAAAATCAACGTCTATTGGTCACTTCGTGGTTTATTTGTCCATCATAAACTGATCACAAACATATTGGGTAAACTGAAAAAGAAAATAATCCGTAAGTTACTATTCAATCTGAATAAGTAAATAATTAAGGTAAAGGGTGTCAGTTTAATACTGACCTCCATAAAATATCCTATAACATACATACTGTATTGTTTGTACTGTTTTGATTTTAGGTCCCTGTTACTCTCATGTGAATAAAGCATTGGGATGCTGTCTGTACAGAAAATCTTCCATAACACAAGTTCATCTTTTGGTTATTACTACATTTGTTCTATTGAAATATTTATTTTTTCAGGAAGGCCTGCACAAAAGTCAAACACACTGGTCACCCACGCTGAAGTTGACAGACACACTAACTCTGAGACGCAGGAGCAGAAGAACAGCAGGTAATGACACAAGCACCTGGCACAATAATTCAAAAATATTAAAGTAAATCTAGGATAAAATTACTGAACTCAATATAAAATTGAACATATATCTTTGTGAATGAGTAAAAATTTTAGGAGCAACTGTATTTATTTTTTCTACTTTGAGTAGCAAACTTGGTCTTATTTTAGACTTTGTGATGCAAACATGACAGTTTATTATTTTTTTTTTTTTTAAGGTACAGACGAGTGAAGGGCCAAGTTCCATCGTCTTGGATTCCGGAGGGGTTGCTGCTTGCTCCAGTCGTCCAGTGGTCGTCCAGTGGTCGTCCAGTGGTCGTCCAGTGGTCGTCCAGTGGTCGTCCAGTGGTCGTCCAGTGGTCGTCCAGTGGTCCCACATGATGAGGAATCTGTTCCAGTTTGTTTAAAATCAGAAACTGCCCATCATTCTTGTTGAAGAGTGTATTTGACCTGGTATTTATTCTGGTATTTATTTTGCAGCCAATCATTTTCATTAAAAGACATCAAATCACCCACAGTTCTCATATTGTATTCAGTTTCAACTGTTTTTAGTTTATAATTATAGCTTTTATTCTGAACTTTATCAGTCTATCAGGAGGAGGAACCATACAGCAACATGCATGTTTTTAAGTTTTGTACTTGTCCATAAAAAACTAAACTGGTAAGTTGCCAAAAAACAATCACTACATCTATGTGTTTTTTTTATTTGCAGTAGAACTTCTCATTAGACATTAAACAACATATCTTATTGAAATAAAGAAGGTGAAACTTAGTGCAACTGTTTTATTCAAACTAAAGGTAAGCACATGTTCATTTAGCAATGCCTGTTTCATAGCAACACCAAATGTACTTCAAACGCAGATTTGTTTATAGAAATTATATTTTCACTCATTTGTTGCTGTGGTACATAACTGCACACAAACTTCTGGACCAACTGGAGCTTCATCCATCTCCTGGAACTCACCTTATGCAGAAATATAACAGAAAGGAGGAAAGTAAAAGTACACAAACTGAAAGTTATTCACCATAACTCATGATCCCTGAAGGAAGGGAACGAGGTGCAACATACTTGATATGGGAATTGCGCCCCCGCACAATTACCTGAAGGAATACATTCACACCTTTTACGGCAGGGGGCATCACCCCGCGCCAGAGGTACCGCCCTTTAGGTACTTAGGCGACTGACGCCCCTCCATCTTCCTCAAAATTTGCACTTCACCGAGCTTTCAGCATTGAAAAGGGCCAGCTATGTTGCACCTCGTTCCCTTCCTTCAGGGAACATGAGTTATGGTGCATAACTTTCAGTTCCCTTTCAGTTCGGTCTCTCGGTGCAACATACTTGCTATGGGAACGTAATTCATTCACGCCCTTGAAATGCTCAGTAAAATGCCTGTTAGTGTGAAAACATCTGCCATTGACCAGAAGGCATCTCAAAGCTACTTTCTATTGTGTATTAGAAAGAACAGCCTGAGTGACGTCACACGCAGTAACATCCAAACTGTAGTACTTTGCAAAAGTGTTTAAAGAGCTCCAGTTCGTAGTAGCACAAATGTCTGCAACTGACACGCCCTTGAACAATGACCAGGAAGTGGCCAAGCCCCTGGTTGAGTGAGCATGGACTCCAGGGGGCACTTGTTGACCCTTGCTACCGTATGCACTCTTAATGGCCTCCGTCAAGTGGGTCTTCAGTCTGGTTTTGAACAGAGTCAGATCAGAGGTGGCACGCAGCTCAAGGGGGAGGCTGTTCCAGGCTTTTGGGCCGGCAACAGAAAATGACCGGTCTCCCCATTGTTTGTACCTTGAGCGAGGCACCTCCAGCAGGTGTTGACTGGCAGATCGTAAATCTCTGCCGGGCTGATGGGCTTTCAAAAGTTCTGAGATGTACAGAGGAGCAAGTCCATTCAGAGCTTTGAAAACAAACAGGAGCAGCTTGAACTGTATCCTGAAGATGCGTGTTATGCGCCGAAGCGTGTTATTTATGGATTTTTCCAATATATTGACAATAATTGGACAAAGCTGGACACAGGAGCATGTTATAATCTGACAAATACAGTATATCTAATACATTTACATACATGTGAATATATGACTGCCTGATCACATCTGTATTATTAAAGACTCCACACAATGATAAATGATTTAGCTTGGTAAATATGATCAATTATTATTGATAATTAGAGATTAGAACTCTCAATAAAGAACTTTAGTCCTCAGTTTGAATAATTGTCTGGCTCTTCTGTGCAAATGCAAATTGTTCTTAGCTTTTGACTGGGAGTGTGGATGGTTGTTTGTCTTTTTGTCATGTCTCTGTGATGGACTGGAGATCTGTCCTGGGTGTCTCTGGGTACCTTAAAAAAAGAAAAGATTAGTAAACATTGTAATTTTTGCATCACAAAGTCTAAAATAAGACTCCAAGTTTGCTACTGAAAGTAGAAAAATAAATACAGTTGCTCCTAACAGCTGTCATTGTTCACTCGGATATATCTTGGAAAAAGATGTGTAAACTGCCACAATCATATCTAACCAGCTAAATAAAGAATTAACTAAAATAACACGCAGCCAAAAAAAAGTCCAGGCACCACACGGACCAGAAAAAGAACTTTGTTATCGTGAGTGTTACTGTGTGGAGGCTACATGCTAAGCTAACCACAGCAGCAGCATACACTAAAAAATGAAGAAGAAAAAAAAACAGCTCCAACACACAGACACTCTAACATTGTTCTGACATTGTTTCACAAATTGATTTATAAAGAATATTTTTTTACCGGACAAAAGGTGATCGGAGCCCAACGTCTTTGACAGCAGCTCCTAGCAGAGTCAGACAGAGGAGGAGGAGCAGCTGTCAGCTCCAAGCAGAGGGGGGCTGCCGGCAGCTGCGTCTCCTATGGAGATAAATCCTTCACGTTTCATAATTTTTGGGATTAAGTGAAAACTGCACTTTGCACAAACGTCTACCCTGTTGAAACACACTGTAACCCAGCAAGAAACAAAAAAACAAACACAAAAAACCCCGCGACAAATACACTGCCAGAATACAGAGCTGTAGGCGCGCTCCAGCAGATTCTTATCTCCTGACGTCATAGACGACGTATGCGGAAATACTAGGAATTCTTGAGTTGACACACGGTGCCAAATTTAAAATCACTTTAAAATAAAAAATTAATGGATTTAACATTTTGCTTGTAAAAACGAACATAGTTGAATGATATAACATATCTATGTACTGTAGTGCAATATGATGCATAGTTACAAGATGTCAGTGCAGCTTTAACTTAGATGGAAAAGAAAATAATCAGATATTTTCTTGGGGGTGCTCCGGGGGTGCTATAACTTTTCCAGGGGGGCCTCCTACGGCCCCCTCCATCTCTCCTGATGTACTGGCCTGTCTCCTGGTACCTATTCCATGCTCTGGACACTGTACTGAGAGACACAGCAAACCTTCTTGCCTCCGCTTGCATTGATGTTCCATCTTGGATTAGCTGCACTGCTTGAGCAACTTCAGTGGGCTGTAAAAAACGCCTCATGATGCTTCTATGTGTGACAGCACTGACAAAATAAAAAAGTGACTACATTGTAAAAGTACAACCAGAAAGGATGAGAACAGAGAAATGACCTACCTGCAGAATCACTCTTTTATATGGGTTGTCTTGCTAATTCTCATTCCACCTGTTGTGTGTTCCATATGCACAGCAGCAGGTGAAACTGATTCACAATAAGCGTTACTACCTAAATAGTGACATTAATGCCACAAAGGTATGACTGTTTGGAGTTACATTGTTTTGTTTATGTGTTCCCTTTATTTTATTTTTTTGAGCAGTGTA
>JBBPBX010014136.1:27461-42915 GCA_038048925.1 Garcialebias charrua
TTCACTCTGCTCACATATGATTGTACAGCCACACTTCCAGGCTGTCATATTGTTAAGTTTGCAGATGATACAGCGGTGGTGGGATGCATCACAAACAATGATGAGTCCAGCTACAGACAGGAGGTGGAACACCTGGAGAGCTGGTGCAAAGAGAATAATCTTCACATGAATGTGAAGAAGACAAAGGAGATGATTGTGGACTTCAGAAGGAACAAACACACCCATGCCCCACTGAAAATAGGTGGGTCTGCAGTGGAAGTGGTCTCCAGCTACAAATACTTGGGTGTACACATGAATGATAACCTCAGCTGGAGCAACAACACCACCAGCCTGATCAAGAAAGGTCATCAGAGACTCTACTTCCTCAGACGGCTGAGACGTGCTGGTCTGAGCAGCCCAGTCCTCACCTCGTTCTACAGGTGTGCAGTGGAGAGCATCCTGTGCTCCAGCATCAACGTGTGGCATGGAGGCTGCACAGTTGAAGAGAGGAAAGCTCTGCAGAGAGTGGTGAAGGCTGCACAGAAGTCTGTTGGAGTCAGTCTCCCCACCATCACAGACATTTACACCTCCAGATGCAGGAAAAGAGCCACCTGCATCATGAAAGACCTCACTCATCCAGCACACTCACTCTTTGCCCCACTCCCCTCAGGACGGAGGTTGAGGAGCATCAAGTGTAGAACCACTAGACTGAGGAACAGCTTCTACCCTGAGGCTGTTAGACTCATGAATAAATAAAAATAAAATAAAAAATAAACACTGCAAAATATCACATCATACTGATGCTGATCTGTTTTCTTGTTGCTGTGTTCATCTGTGTTCATCTGTGACCATCTGCTCATACAAACTCATGTTCGTGCTGCTGTTTATTCCCACTATATTAGGCTTAGTGTATTACTAGTTGATGTTTTTCTTAGTTAGTTCTAGATGTTATTACTGTTTTTCTCTTTCATTTGTTGTTGGATGTAACTGGGACCTCGTGTACATAATCTCGTTTTCATCACATGTACCACATGCGGTGCAAATGACAATAAAGACTCTCTGACTCTCTCTGACTCTCTCTGACCTTCAAATCCAATTGAAAATGCTTTTTATCTCACTAAACAGCTCTGACCCATCCTATCTTACTGATCTGCTCCAGCCGTATGTCCCACCATGCTCTCTCAGGTCAGCAGGCCAGTTGTTCCTCACAGTTCCAGGAACCCGTCTCAAGCGCAGAGGTGACAGGGCCTTCTCTGTTGCAGGCCCAAGACTTTGGAACGAGTTACCTCTGCTTGTCAGACAGGCCCCCTCCCTCACAGTTTTTAAATCTCGCTTAAAAACTGAAGGTTATGCACCATAACTCATGTTCCCTGAAGGAAGGGAACGAGGTGCAGCAACATACTTGCTATGGGAATTGCGCCCCCGCGCGATAACTTGAAGGAATATACTCACGCCTTTACGGCTAGGGCGTCACTGCCGCGCCAGAGGCCCCGCCCTCTGGGTACTTAAGTGGCTGACGCCCCTCAATCTTTCTCCAAAATTGCACTTCAACGAGCTTTCAGCATTGAAAAGGGCCAGATATGTTGCCCCTTGTTCCCTTCCTTCAGGGAACATGAGTTATGGTGCATAACTTTCAGTTCCCTTTCAGTCTGGTCTCTCGGTGCAACATACTTGCTATGGGAACGTAATCCATTCACGCCCTTGAAATGCTCAGTAAAATGCATGCTAGAGTGAATGTCTGCCCTTGACCAGTAGGCATCTCAAGGCTACTTTCTACTGTGTGTTAGAAAGGACAGCCTGAGTGACGTCACCCGCAGTAACATCCAAACTGTAATGCTTTGCAAAAATGTTTAATGAGCTCCAGTTAGCAGCAGCGCAGATGTCTGTAACTGGTCCACCCTTGAATAATGACAAGGAAGTGGCCAAGCCCCGAGTGGAATGAGCATGCACTCCAGAGGGTACCTGTTGACCTTTGCTACTGTACGCCATTTTAATGGCCTCAGTCACCCAATGTGAGAGGCGTTGTTTTTATAGGGCCTTCCCGATAGCAGGTGCTGCAAAGCAGATGAACAGTTGATATGTTTTTCTCCATTCGGCTGTTCTCTGCATGTAAGGGCGTAAAGCTCTCACGGGGCAGATAGCCTTCAACCTTTCCTGTTCCTGAGTAAGGACAGGAGTAGGTGGGAAGGAGGAGAGATGAAAATCTAGACTCCTTTAGTTCAAAGTCAAGACCTTGGGAGTGTATGCGGGATTAGGCCTTAGTGTGACCTTTGACCCGTCAGGGATGAATCTGGTACACATTGGATGTACGGACAATGCATGGAGGTCACCCACGCATTTCGCCGAGCAAAGTGCCAGGAGTAGAGCGGTTTTATAAGATAATAAATCTATCTTAACCTTGCTCAGTGGCTCGAATGGAGGGTCACAGAGAGCCCCCAGGACCAGGTCAAGATCCCAACCAGGGGTCAAGGTCCTGCTGGGTGGTTTAGTCCAAAGCATACCCTTCATAAATCTTATTATGATTGGATGTACTCCAGGTGTCCTGTGTCCCCAGCCTTCGTGACAGGCTGAAATAGCTGATAGGAAAACTTTAATCGTTGAATAAGAACTACCTTTTTCCAGTAAGTCCTGAAGGAAAGTCAGGAGCTGAGCCAAGTCGCATGCATAAGAAATAATATTTCTTTCTGAGTACCAAGCTTCAAAAATATGCCACTTCTGTGCGTATAGAGACTGTGTTGACACAGCACGGGCATTTTGTATGGTTATTACCACATTTTCCGGCAGGTCTGACGCTATCAACTTGTTCTTTTCAGCCAACAAGCTGAGACTTTTGGCAGTTCGCAGCTCGTTTAAGTTTCGCTTGTCACCTCGCTGTGTGGAAACTGAATGGTTTCCCAACAAGCAACAGGAAAGTGGTCAAACACAAAGAGCTTTTCATAGCGTGTGATCACTTGGTGACATCACACGACTTACAGATCTACTGGAAGAAAGTTCCAGGACATTCTAGAGTCCCAGGCGATGACAAGCACTACAATGACATTGCAGATTCCTTAGCCAAAGAAGGAGCCGACGAAGGTCCTCTATGGTCCTTCGACCCCTCCTGGTTAATCAAGACTCTGTCAATACAACCTACAGTCAGGGTAATGGCAGTCACACGTGCACAGGCCGCAGCCAGACCTGCTGACAACGCAGTCTCTGTACGACCTGCACTGACTGACCCAGACATCATCCAACTACAGAAGTCGGATCCTGCTATCAACTCCATGATACTGTACCTGACTGATCCGAACAAAAATAGTCCGTCTAAAGACGACCTGGATTCCGATCCAGACCTTAAGGTCCTCTATCAGCTGCGCAAACAGCTAAAACTAATCAAGGGCATCTTAACTTTCGCTCATGGACCAACGTCCTCACCTGTGTTCGTGGTTCCCCATGACCAAAGGGGGGTGATGTTAGTTCATGCCCATGATCTCCCGTCCGCAGGACACAAAGGAGATAAAGCCACGCTGACGGCATTAAAACAAATTGCCTATTGGCCTGGAATGAAAAAGGATGTCAAGGACTACATTGAAGGGTGCGTGGTCTGTGGCCAGTTTCAGCCAACCAGACCACTTCACAGAGCACCACTGCAAAGCAGAGGCATTGCATTCCCATGGTCTGACCTCCAGATCGACTGGGTTGGACCACTCACTAAGAGCTCTAGAGGAAATAAATATTTTCTCACGGTAACTTGTGCATTTACCAAATGGGTAGAATGCCTACCAGCTCCCAACGACACAGCACAAACCACTGCTATGTTGTTAATGAATCATATATTTTCAAGGTTTGGACTTCCCCTTCGGGTGAACTCAGACCAAGGTACACACTTCACAGGTGAAGTGATGAAAGAACTGTGGAAGACGCTAGGCGTCAAGGCTAACTTTCATGTCGGCTACCACCCACAGGCTTCAGGCCAAGTTGAGAGAGCAAACAGAACTGTGGTGAGTATTTTGAAGAAATACGTGGCTGCAAACCACAAGGACTGGGACGTGAAACTCCCTCTGGTCCTCATGGCCATAAGAGCCACTCCACACACATCAACTGGCATCTCTCCCTTCGAGATGATGACCGGTCGACAAATGACTCTCCCTCTACACCTGTTGTACCAACCAGGCGACGCCGCCATGGCGACAGCCTACACCACACAACAATACATGAAAGATTTGAATGTACACCTCAGAAACACTTTTGCTTTCGCCCAGAAAAACCTGGAAAAATCTGCTGAAGGACGTAAGGCGTACTACGACCAAAAGGCCTCTCACAATGAACTCCAAGTGGGAGACAGAGTCTGGTACTATACGTTCGCCCCAGCAACCGGGAAAGGAGGGTCCGAGACCGGAACTCTCGCCCGCAAACTAATGCCCAGGTGGACTGGACCTCATCTGATAACAGACAAAGTGTCCTCAGTCGTCTACGAAATCAAAATCAGCAAAGGCCGCAAAGAGCCAATTGCTAAATGGGTACATCGAAATCAGATCAAACCTTACAAGGCGTTCAATGACTCCACAAAAGACAAAGATCTCACAAACTCACCGACTTCATGGGATAATAAGGTCGTCCAAACACAAGTTAGTAAATAAACTAATCAGGTTTAAACTACCGTATTTTCCACCCTATAAGTCGCATTGTCCAATTTGAACTTAGAAGCGCTAAGTCTAACACCCACAACAAAAACTAATCTTAACAACCATTTAAATCCACAAGATTTAATTTGACCTCGGTCATAAAGTTGAGACCTGTTTTCTTGTGTGTTGCACTTTGGAATCTGACGACAAGAGTGTGTCGAAGCAGTGAAACGTTGTTTCCTTGTTGTTTAGTCATTACTGTTGTCATTATTTGAGATATTGTTGTGGTTCTGAACACTCCCAGCCAAAAAGGTTTTGTATTAACATTGATTAATGCATAAGATGGATTTAACTATGCCAACATGCAGTTCGTTTTGTTAAATCTCAACCGTTGAAGAGTCAATGTAGTTTAAAGCTACTCAAGGTACCATAAACTACACTGGTCTCACAATTTCTAAATTGAACCGATTCGATCGTTTCTATTCTAGATTATCTATTCATTTTGATGAGTCTCGCCATAGACTTCAAAATTTATTAGGAATACCAAATCCTACGTCGTTCGTCTAAAAGACAACAGACATTTAGATCAAACTATATTTCATTTTTATTTTAGTTTAACCTAAACTAAGTAATGAATGGAGGAATAGTTTGGAATTAGAGGCCTTCGTTACAGAAGCCCTCCAAAATTTTATAGGTACAAATCCCTATATCTAATTTTACAGAATTGATCCACCCCTTAATTGGTAATTGTAGCTGATCTAAACCATGATAGCTTACATACCAGGTGCATATAGGTAGGGCCTAATGTAAAATCCCAATCATAAGCCCACCTAAAAAACCACATAATTGCATGACACATAGAACCAGAGTGGCACTGACTGGAAACCAACCAGCCAACAACCTTCGATGTGGGGACCTGCAGCTCCAACGCTTGGTCTTCAACCTTCATCCAAGGGTCGCCTCCTCTGCGTCAATCGAGGGATCCCCTCTACATGCTGATTATAAAAACAATTGTTGCTGATCAATCAACAAAAATAATCGTTGGGGAATTACTGCTGTGGAATTACCGCTGTGGATTATAAGACTTTGCTTTCCAAGGGATCACAGACTTTGTTTTCCAAGAGTTAACAGACTTTGTTTTCCAAAGGATTACAAGCTTTCCGCTATGGGATTACCTACAAACAGTATGGAATTTCCAAAAACATTATGGGATTATAATTTTGATTTTTCTTTTCCACTTACTGGATTACTTCAAGATCAAAGACAGTTCAAGGTTTCCTTTCATGTTGGACCCCATCCCCAAGGACTGGCGATGGCTTCCAAAAGGGGGGAGATGTAGTGGACCTACCCAGGGTCAAACTAAGGTTTTTGAACTGTCCAGTGATGACCTTTACTGACCTCTCAGTAAAGCAAGACATTTACCACAAAATCATTCCATTAGTTGTAATCTGAGAATATAGTCATCAAAAGAGACTATTTCTATCTTTGATTTTATTCTAATGTGATCAAAAGAATAACTTTTGTCATTTTCATGATATATGTTATATGCTGTTATTCTTTAAATGTGAAACATCAATGTGTCATTTCTGCAAGTGAAAAGGTGTCAAAGTTCAGCTAAAATGTCAAACTGACTTACACTGAAATTGTTTTTGTCGAGTTTCAGCTAAAACTCTCATCTAGCGTCTGAAAGTCTCTCACTCAGATACTTTTCCTAAACAATTTCCTTCTCTGCGCTGAATTTCACCTTGAATAGTGATAACAAGTGGACCAATGAAAAAGAGACAAGCCTCACTCCTCTCTTTATCCTTCTTTAAGTTCTAAGCTGTTGCTGGAACGGTAGAGTTTCTGGGAACTTCAAAGAGATGTGAACCTTTCCCAAAGAGCTGGGGTACGTTTGGTCAAGAGCTAACGACCTTCGTCTTCAGCTAAGGACTGATAACCTGCTGTTATGAGTCCACGTCGAATGAGCGTAAGCTCAAAACTTTGTTATTCCTTCCTGGAATAAGTTATCTTGAGCCAAAAACCACGACTGCCACGGCTTCTGCCGACGAAAGCGAGTATCACCGACACCGACAAGGTAAACACGTGTGGAGTCCAGCTTGGACTTGCGGGACCGACGACTCGTTCGTCCAAGGCTGATCACAGCTCTTTACCAGAACCGAGGCGGACGTCTTAAGGTAAAGGAGCCGCTGTTTGCTTGCTGGAGGTGTGATGATATCTTAGCTGGACGCGTATGGAAGAGTGTCATCTGGTTTCATAAATGCAAGATAAACTTCCTCTCTTAACCTCCCAATTCTTCTTAAATCTTTCCTCCTCTCCTTTCCCTCAATTCTAAGCTGGAAACTATTTTAAGCTAAAGAGCCCACAGACTAAATATGTTAACATCCAGTATTGAAGTCTGTTGTGTTGAATTTAAGTGTGCTGACGTATTAAATTGAAAGAAAGTGAAATCATATCAATCAAGTGTAATGGTGTTAATTTAGTGATTTATTTTAAATAAATGGTAGTGTCGCCTGGCATACCAACTAAGTTAACGTCTGTGTCACTTAATGGCTTTGTTTATTTATCCATCGTAAAGATCACAGAAATATTGGGTAAATTGAAAAAGAAAAGAATCCGTGAAATTACTATTCAATCTGAATAAGTAAATTAATTAAGGTAAAGAGGTCAGTATTAATATTGACCTCCTCATAATCCTTTACACTATAATCAAATAAAACAAATTTCATTAATGTTGTTTTTTCTTAAAAGCATGAAAGAAAAGGTAAACATTAGTGGCTGTAGCTGACTCAGTCCAAGGACAGTGAATGTGTGAAAACCATCAGACATTATTCAAGTTAAAGGTAACTTTAAACAAAACAACTGATGAAGTCCTTTGAATTGAGAATAAAACTTTTCACCATAAAAAGAAACTGTCCAGTGGACCTGACATTTTTAACCTGGATTATTGAGCATGAACTTTGATGCTTAAAGAAAACAATTCATGGTGAGCCAGGAGAACAACCCAAGGGTCAAGGGTCATACTTAGGGGAGCACATCGTCATGTTACAAAACCCTCCAACTTTTTGAA
This sequence comes from Garcialebias charrua, assembly GCA_038048925.1. Lineage (NCBI taxonomy): Eukaryota > Metazoa > Chordata > Actinopteri > Cyprinodontiformes > Rivulidae > Garcialebias > Garcialebias charrua. Next base: position 35,115 of record JBBPBX010014136.1, read on the forward strand.
CGTTTCCATCAGCTGCTCTATCTCTGCTCCATCCGTAACATCCACTGGAGTGACTACATAACCAGCGTCTTGGTCCTCCAGAAGGCAGAGATCTAGTATTGAGGCCATGCTCCTTCAGGCACAACTGCACTACATTATCAGAATGGAAGACCACCACCAGCCTAAGATTGCACTGTACAGCAAACTTTCCTCTGAGCAATGCAGCAGAGGTGCCCCAACAAAGAGTTACAAGGACATCCCTGACCACATGCGACATTGGCACACACATGGTCCACCAGCTGACAGAACAGGCTGCCACAAGACCACCAACAACGTAGTAGCAGCTTTGAGTCTGCACTCACCACCAGCTTTAAGGAAATGAGACGCTGAAGAAAGACCAAAATAATCTGCTTCAACCTTCGACCAGTCCCTGACCTGCAGCCACCGTGGCAAAGTCTGCCTCTCCAGAACAGGCCTCGTCAGCCACCAGCACGCTTGCTGGCCACATGGACAGTTCCAAGATCTTCGTTAGAGAAGACAGGCCAAGAAGAAGAATGAAAGGCTAAAAGAGGTCAAAGATCTGACAATTCAGTGTGGATCAGAAGTGAAACATGAAGGACCTGGCTCTGTTCTCTGCATGTGTTCAGGCTGCATCTGTGGCTCATGTGGTTTTTAATGATTTCATAGAAAAAAGTTAGTTGTTAGAAAAAAACTGAAGAAAATGAAGTAAAGGAATAGCAGGAAAAAAAAAACTTTTTATTCCCAGATGCATGCTCAATAATCCAGGTAGAAAAATCTAAAAAAGCAAAGTCTGGTCCTCTGGACATTCAAAAAAAAAAAAAAAAACTGAGCTGAACAGAGCACCTCAGACTGAGGAAGTCTTTCGGACGAAAGACGAAACGTTTGTACAATTATTATTTTTTTGGAATGTCCAAAGGACCAGACTTAGCTTTTTTAGATTTTTATTCCCAGTTTAGAATTTTTATTTTACTTTTTAAACACATATTATTTCTTAACATTTTCTCTAACTTTTTTTTTAAAAACTTGTGATCATCACATTTTAATTGCTTAGTTTTGGTTCCTTTTCCTGATGAGTCATCAGGTTGAGTTCTGTAAAAAAAAAATAATAATAAAAAAAACGGATCCCTCCCTCTGTGATACAAACCAAAAAAAAAATAAAAAAAATTTAAAAACCGTGCTGGACACCAAAACTATTTTTGTACTTAAAATCAGAAGAGTTGTGCAGCTGTAGTGTTTGCTCTCAGGGCTTCTTATTAACAAACTTCTTAATGTTCTCCTTAAATGTGATCTTTTGTGCTGATCTGCAGAGGATGATCACACTCCTGATGCTTTTACTGCTAAAACCAGGTAAGAAGGAGTTTAAACTATTTTAGGTTCTTCTTTCTTCTTTCCCTCAGCAAGGGTCACCACAGTGAGCAAAGTTGCATGTAAGGTTTGTTTTAAATCATACATGTCTCTCCTCACTCAACTTGGGTTTGAACCTGCAGCCTCTGGTTAATGAGACATGGCACTGACCACCAAGCTACAACTCCAAACATCCAATGAAAATTTAAACTGAAACATAAAACCATCTTCAAAATGATTTCAGGTAGAAACTGACACGCTGTCTGCCAGTTGTCTACACATGACTTCCCTCACTGCGCTTTTGAGGAAGCGACTTTAAGGCAAAGGAAGTTCAGTTCAATGGGTCAAAAGTTAACAGAATAAACTATTTAAATGTTTGCACTTTTTAAAAATACAGGTGGTCCCCGACTTACGACATCATCGACATACGAGGTTCCGGACTTACGAGCTGACTAACGAACAGTAAAGTTGTACATAAAATACAGCACTGGTATGTGTTTTTAGATGAAAGTGTGTTGGCTAACCGTTTGTAAACAAAGTTATGAGCATGTTTATGAACCAGTATGTACATTTGTGTTGAAAAACGGGTGTTCGTAGTAGCGCTAGCATACATTTTCCGACTTACAACCGAAAATCCGGACTTACGAGCGACACGTGTTTCGGGTTCCGACATACGATTTTTCGTGTTACGAGCACCTCGTAGGAACAGAACTCACTCGTAAGTCGGGGACCACTTGTACATCATTTACTGGATGTATTTTTGATCGCAATTTCAGTAGCCTATATGAATCTGAAACATGTTAAAGGTGATAAACCTCTTTTAATGAGCATGCATGAAATGATCTGTTTGTTCCTCCTGTGCCACATTTTGCAGCCTATTGTTTACGGTACTTGATATTGCAACCATTTAAACTTCTAAATGTTAAGAGCATTCAGTAGATGATTACTAGGACCTTTGGGTCTTGTGCTTTTCATTGTTTTTGAAATATTAAGCTTCATCTGGGGAATCCTGCGGCTGCAGGTTCAAGCCCAGGTTGGATCAGGAAGGACATCTGGCGTGAAACAATTGACAAGTCTTTCATGTGAGTTTGCTCATTGTGGCGACCCCTGAAGACAGGAGCAGCCGAAAGAAACATTGTTTAATCTCCAACAGGACACATTAGGACAATTTCAGCAGCTTGGACTTGGTTCAGTAATGCCTCCTTCTGACAACAGTTTAATGGAAGTTTTACTGACTGGGAGACTTCTTTAGGCAGCCTACAAAACTCCAGGGATCACAGAGCTGTTGTTCTGTCCTGCACTATAAGATTTAAAGAAGTTTAATTGGTATGCAGATGAACCTGCTCCAGTGCAAACAAAGCGTACAGCCTAAAGTTTAGCCTTATACAACAGAGATAAGTCAAACTGGAGCAAGTACTATTACTAGAGCTACTACCGGTACTAGTGCTACTATTAGTACAGTAATAGTACTTAAAGCTGCACTATGTAACTTTGTAATGCAGTCTGTAACTTTTCTAACAATATATTTTTAACATATTTCTTCACTCTGTCACTATCTACTGACAGACTGATGTTAGACAAAGTAATCTCTGAAAAAAACTATAGTCCCCTTGCTTCTCTATCAGCATTTATAAAAACACTAAGGCCCTGTTTACACGGACACTGTGGGGGGAAACGGAACTTTTGGGTATGTTAATTACATTAAAAGTTTTGCGTTGACACGGATCTGCTCGAATCTCCCCCCTCCCTCATGCACCCCCCCTTTCACCCACTGCGCATGCGTGCTGCTGAACCTTCACCCACTGCGCATGCGTGCTGCTGAACCTTCACCCACTGCGCATGCGTGCTGCTGAACCTTCACCCACTGCGCATGCGTGCTGCCTCACTCTGCTGGCAGTCTGCTACTTTCTTTTGTGCTAAAAGTTGAGCTAACAACAAGTTAAAGCTGGATTTTGGATAAGAGTCGACAGATTTGACACCAAGCGGGACTGCTTCATCTAACAAGCTGCACACCAGACGCTGAGTGGACTGTGGACCAGAACCGGACTTTACTCCGTGATAAACAGCTGACTTACAGCAGGTAAATCAACGTTCTTAATATAATGTTTGCTTGTGTTTAATTTGATCACACAACAACAGAGTTTTTATTTATTTATTTCTGCCAGGTGGAGAAGCTGTCGTTCCAACAGGCAGACCGCGGTTCTGATGGGTCCAGATGAACACACAGCAAGAGTCCAGTTCATTAACGTAGTTACAGTTCGGTTCACGTGTTTTAATAGTGTTCAGTTTAATTCTCAGTGTTTGTGTTACGTAAAGTTTGTGGTGCTGAATAAATAAATAAATAAAAAATAAACCTGGTGTCTTCATTTTCACAGCACGTTACGCACTGTTTAAAAAATGTAACGAGTCCAGATAGATACTGTAGTTCAGATAAATTTAAAACATCTCCCACACCAACATAAATGCTGTTTATTATTGTTAAACTGTTATATTTTGCAGCGTGACACGTGAAATGTCCGCATGCCCTAGACCAGGGGTGCTCATTAGGTAGATCGCGATCTACTGGTAGAGCTCTGAGGTAGTACTGGTAGATCGCAGCGTGACATTAAAAAAAACAATTGTCAGCCTATCAAACATCCTGTCACTTGATTGACATACAGGGCAGCCATTCACAGCCCTCATTCTCTCAAACCAGGTCTGAGAGATTTTCGGGGAAACCCATCCCCGCTCCCCCACCCCCGAAGGTGTGAACTTCTCCGTGTGTGAAGTTGCACACACGCAGCGCTGTAGTCCAAAGTTTTTCTGCACTAACAACAGATTTAAATAATGGCAGAGAGCTGAGTGTTTTTTCTGCTACTCGCCCTCTTTCAGCATGCAGGAGCAAAACTAATAAAATCCAGGGTCCAAAGAGACGTTATTCACCAGTTTGGACGTAATCATGCAGTCGCTGCATGCACAATGAATACAGCTGAGCCCAGGGTTGCCAGATTAAAAAAAAGCCTTATTTACCATCTCCTTTTCTGAGCACATGTTCAAGAAACACACAACACACACTTCATCTTGCTCAAGATGAGAGTTCTGCAATGGAGTTAAATTCAAAGCAGTCTGCTCCTCAGACAAACAGTGTTAGAATTATTATTTTATCTATGAATGTTTCTGTTAAATTATTATTTTGTATAAATGTTTCTGTTCCGTGCCCTGAGATTACTTCTTTTGTGAATTGACGCTATATAAATAAACTGAATTGAATTGAATCAGAACATCTTTACTCAGCAAACACAACAGTTTAGGTCAAAATACTATCATTTTAAAGCCACATTACTATAGTTCATAATTTCTTATTTGGCAACCCGACTGACATGAAAACTACAGCATTTGTCATGTAAACCAGATTATTTTTTGTTTATTACCCCCCAATAAACATTGAAAAATCACTAATGTTTCCACAGGTTGTTTTCGTGTAAACGGGGCCTTATAGTAGGTAGATCACTTTGACTTGATCATTTCAAAAGTAGCTCGCATGCTGAAAAAGTCTGAACACCCCTGCCCTAGACTGTCCGCGCGTGCAAGCTGCGCGCATGTGGTTGACACAAAAGCTCAGCAGGAGATGTTTACATTATCAATGGGGGGTCTGCGAAAAAGTTACACCCTGAGAGGTGGATCAGGAAAGTATCGGATGCAAAGAGGGGGGCCAGCAGCGTCGTGTAGGCGATAAGCAAAGACGCAAAGAGAAAGTAGCGGTTACACTCAAAATACGCGCCGTGTAAACTGGCCCTAAAAACACAGAGTGACCCGGACAATGACCAGCCAATAAAAACAGAGTTGTTTGTCACGCCCCAACCCACGCCCCCGCCTGTCCCAGCCCCAGCGCCGCGCACGTTCTCATTCAAAGGATTGCAAAGCGATGCAGGACTGATTTGTATGTGACACAAATGTATTAAATATCCCTTCTTCATCCCAGAGCTGGACTTTTCTTTTGTTTTTTTGCCAAAAGTCAAGTGATCGCTTCATCCTTCACTGACAGGAATGAGGAAATGGATTTGTCACGAGCGGGAAAAAAAACTCATGTCCAACGTGGCTGCGTGAAGCTCTGCTGATTTCAGGGTGTTTTTGTGTTGCTGGACCAGTGCTTCATGGTTTTATTTTATTTTTTAGAACGTTTTATTAACATATAATCACAGAACTTCGCAGCGCTGAGACGGGACATGCAGAGGAGGCGGAGCATTCCAGACATTCCAGACCACTGACAGAAATGAGGAAGTCACGAGCGAATTAAATCATGTCCAACGTGGCTGCGTGAAGCTCTGCTGATTTCAGGGTGTTTTTGTGTTGCTGGACCAGTGCTTCATGGTTTTATTTTATTTTTTAGAACGTTTTATTAATATATAAACACATGTAATAATATAGTGATTAAACACTTACGTGCCACCATTATTGTAATAATATAGGACTTATTGGTCAGTTTACTGACTTACCTATATTTTAGAGAAGTTGGAGCAGACTTGATCTGACCCAAATTCATTCGCGAGTTCACCCTTTTTCCGGTATTAATTGCTTTGACTGTGACTAGACAAAATGTAATTTCACGAGAGACTTCAATTTATGTTGGTCCACCAGAAAATAGACCTTTTATTGAAATAATCATAAAAGTACATTAAACATTTGTATCGATATTAGCTCTGATTTACTAAACTACGTTGACAAGAATTCAAATTAAAAACAAACAGACAGTTAGAAACTTTTCTGTTGGCACATTTACTTGAACAGATTAATGGCTTAAGAAAAATAAGAAATAAGAGGAGGGATTAGAGTGAAAGCTAAGTTTAAAGGAAGTTAATTATTTTGAGCAGACAGGGTGGCACTTTTTCCCACACGAGTTAAAGCTGGGCTCCCGCACGCTCAGCTCACATCCACGACTCGTTACCTGTTGACGCTTCGTCTCTGTAGATAAGAGTTGAGAAGTATCTGGACACACACAATGGATTGTTTTGTCCAACAGCCGTCCAGTTGACACTTCAGCGTGTGTGATGCTGATTCCACGATACGAGGAAACTCGCTCCTCTCGGCAAGAAACAAGGTCAACATCCTGGCTGAACTTCAAACTAAAACTTCCAGAAAACAAATTCTTTCAGAAGATGAGTGAATGAAGCACAGTAAGCTTTACTGTAACTCCGGCTGAGAACGTAGGTCTAATTGACACAATGACCAGAACGTTTCCAGCTTTTTCCAGAGGAGAAAACCAGTTGTTAGAAAGTTCTCCCCTTCGACACCAAAGTCCAAAACGGAAGTAGGAATTTATGTGGGAGGCGGGGTCTCCCCACCTCCTCAATGACTACTGGCTGGTTTAACAAAATAAGAGATGGAATTTTGATTCCCATAGGCAGAAAGTCTCTGACGGACAACAGGAAAACTGTTTACATAAGCGGCCAGATGGACCAACTGTGAGAGTTGTGTCTAGCTTGAAGACAAAACAGAGAAGGAAGTGAACAGCTTTGCAATGACTCGTGTCCCAGATTCAGAGCACACTTGTAATGAAGAATAAACCAGCAGAAGGTCAAACTCATGCAAGTAACAGATCATCATTAAATGACAAAAGTATACTGTAGATCTATTCTGAATTAACACACATTAAAAAGAAAGTTCAATCTGATTAATTGGTGTCCATTAATTCAAAATAATTGTAACAAAAATAGTGTCCACTTGTCTCCTTGAGAGCTTCAGAAAGTGTAACACTCAGAGTTTCAGAGAGATATGAAGAGGCTTAAATCCCATAACGGACATGAGAGTGCCATATCTCTACACACAGAATATTGAAGCGGCTCAGAGCGGACATGCAGCAGGAGGCAGAGCAGAACTCAAGTTCAGCAGAGCACGGACTGTGGCTCCCCCTCAGAGCCATATAGTGTATGGCTCTGAGGGGGAGGGAGCAGAATGCTTTTCCCTGCTGAAAATATTTCTAAGTCCTGAGCACAACAGAAACTTACACATAGCACAAGTATTACTTTGTGTTTTTAGGTTTCATCTTAAAATACATCTGTACTCGGTTTATTTTATTACAACACGAGTTGGTTGTTTTTGCATCATTTTAATGTTTAATTTTATTCTATCACTAGATTTTGTACCATCAGTATCACTATTACTAATAGTACCGGTACTAGATGTACTATTACTGCGCCTACAGACATGCTGTTCAAATACCTCTGCCTAGGAAAAAAGGTTTATAAGCTCGATTATTGAAGTAGTAACAACAAAAAAGGTAAAATTGTGTCATCTGGATCAGTTTCTTTAAGTGAGAAACATTTTGTCCCCCATCCAGAGGACTTCATCAGCCAACCAGAACTGTCCCATAGGTAGCCTTCATTGGTCCGGATGACATGATTTAATGTTTTTTGTTGTTATCTACCTGGATGATTGAGCTTACAACCTTTTTCATGAACCACTTTGACCTTGGTATCCC